>QXTE01000461.1:338327-385273 GCA_003942145.1 Platysternon megacephalum
CAGAGCCGGGATAGAACCCAGGAGTCCTGGCTCCCAGCCTGCCCTGCTCTAACCTCCCAGAGCCGGGATAGAACCCAGGAGTCCTGGCTCCCAGCCTGCCCTGCTCTAACCTCCCAGAGCCGGGATAGAACCCAGGAGTCCTGGCTGCCCGGCCCCGGCTGTACCCCTGCCCGGCTCCCCCTCTCTCCGCCCAGGTGGCCGGCCGGAAGGGCTTCCCCCACGTGATCTACGCCCGGCTCTGGCGCTGGCCCGACCTGCACAAGAACGAGCTGAAGCACGTCAAGTTCTGCCAGTTCGCCTTCGACCTCAAGTACGACAGCGTCTGCGTGAACCCCTACCACTACGAGCGCGTGGTGTCGCCAGGCCTGGGTGAGCGGCTGGGCCCGCGGCCCGTGGGGGGCATCAGGCTGGCTGGGCTTGGCAGGGCCTCCAGGGCTGCTGGAGTTCTCGGTCCCTGGGTATCAGGGTTGGGGGTGGCGCAGCTCCCGGAGGTTGGGGGAACATCCCCCCCTTCCATGTCAAGCCCTCGGGGGAGCCGGGAGCCAGATGTGGGGGGCTCTGGCAGCACGGGAGCCCCACGGTGCTGCTGGGGTGCAGAGCGCCCCCACCCTGCCATGCGGGGGGCAGCTAGGGGAACGGCACCGCAGGGCCCTGGCACTGGGGCAAGCCCTCCAGAGCTGGCCCCCCAAGATATGCACTGGCTCCCCCACCCCCGGCACCTGGCTAATGCTCCTTTCTCTCTCTGCTGCAGGTCTGAGCATCCAGAACACAGGTGAGGGGCCCCGTGTGGGGCTGGGCCGGGGCCATCACTGGGGTGTCCCTAGGACATGGGGGAGCAGAGCCCCTGGGGGTGTGGGGAGCTGGGGGTCCCTGTAATACGGGGGGGAGCAGAGCCCTGGGGGTGAGGGAGCAGAGCCCCGGGCTGTGTGGGGAGCTGGGGGTCCCTGTGACACGGGGGGGAGCAGAGCCCCAGGGTGTGTGGGGAGCTGGGGGTCCCTGTGACACGGGGGGGAGCAGAGCCCTGGGGGTGAGGGAGCAGAGCCCCAGGGGGTGTGGGGAGCTGGGGGTCCCTGTGACTCTGAGGCCCCCGTGATGGCCGTCACCCCCAGCCCTGCGGGCAGTGACCCCGTGGTTTCTCTCCCCCCGCAGCTCCCCCTGCCCGCCTCGTGAAGGAGGAGTTTGTCCATGACTGTGTCCAGATGGAGGTGCCCACGGGGCTGGGCTCCCCCGCCAGCGACCACGGCCCTGGGGCCAAGCTCCCACCCCGGGGGATGCCCCCCGCTGAGTCCTACCGCCAGCCACTGCCCCCCCTCCAGCTGCCCGAGCCCCCCTGCGCCCCCGTAAACATCTACCCCACCCTGCCCATGTCACCCACGGGTGAGTACAGCGCCAGGCCCTTCTGCGGGGGGGCGGGGGGGCGGGGGGAGAGCCCCTGGGCTGGGCAGGAGCTGCCGGGGGTGGGGGAGTGTTGGGAGGGGCAGGTTCTTTCTCTCTGGACTGGCCTGGAGCCCGGAGGGGGTCCCAGCGCCCCCCCCCCCCCGCGTTAGAAGCACAGATCCCAGAAGGGCCGTGACGGGGTCCCCTGCCCAGCGGGTGGCACTCAGGCTGGATCCGGGGGGTGGATCTGGGAATGAGGCGGGGGGGGCTGTTTGCCCTTGTCCCCCAGGGTCCCATCTCAGGCTGACTAGAGCAGGTTTGGGGGGACGACGGCCGGTTGATCAGTGTCTCTCTCTCCCCCCCTCCCCAGCAGTGGCCCCCGGGGTCCCCCTGCTGTCCATGGCGCATGGCGAGGGACTGCAGCAGATCGGCTCCCCGCGCCAGCCCATGGCGCCCACCCCACCCCCAGCCCCACCAGCCTCGCAGCAGAACGGCTACCCCGCACCCCCCAAGCAGGCCTACCACAGTGAGTACCAGACCCCGGCCGGGATGGGGGGGCAGGGCGGCCGCAGCGCAGGGGGACCAGCTGCCTGACTCCGGTCGGCACAGGCGGGGGCCTGGCATGGGTGTGCCCCAAATTCCTCCCCCATCTCAGGGGTGCAGCACGTCGGGGGGGGGCTCCCCGGGCTGGGGGGGCGGGACATTGGGCTCCTGGGTGGGGCGGGCTCCTCACTCTCTGCCCCCTTCTCAGGCACACCAGCCAGCTGGACGGGCAGCAGCACAGCGGTCTACACGCCCAGCCTGGGGGGCCAGCAGCCCACCCCCCCGCCGCCCCCTCCCCCACCGCCGCAGCAGAACGGACGGAGCCACCCGCAGCCCCCGCTCCATCACCCCAACCACTACTGTACGTCTGGGGGGGGGGGGGCGGCAGAGCGCTGGGGGGCGGGCATGGTGGGGGGTGGGGGTGAGCCCACCGCCGGCCCTAGTCCAGAGCAGCCAATCGCTCCCTATTTCCATAGCAACCCCCCCCCCCCCCCAATGCTCCTGCCCTGGTGAAACGCAGCCACTTCTGGGGAGGAGGGCAGCGGCGGGAGCTCGGGCGGGGCAGAGCCTGCCTGTTACCTACGCGCCCTGCTGGGACTGGAACCCGGCACCAAGGCTCAGACCCTGCTGCCCCCCACAGGCCAGCCCCAGCTGCCTCCGCTCCCCCTCCCCTCCTGTTTGCAGCTGCCTGACCGAGCCCTTCTCTGTCCCCCCAGGGCCCCCGCACCATAACGCGGCTCCCTACCAGCAGCCAGTCTCCAGCCACCCCGGTAAGTGACGCAGCCACGGATTCCCCCCCCCGACCCCCCAGGCCTCCCGCCTGCCTGACCTTTGCCCCTTTGCCCCCGCAGGGCCGGAGTTCTGGTGCTCCATCGCCTACTTCGAGATGGATGTGCAGGTCGGGGAGATCTTCAAGGTGCCGTCCAGCTGCCCCGTGGTGACGGTGGACGGCTACGTGGACCCCTCGGGGGGCGACCGCTTCTGCCTGGGGCAGCTCTCCAACGTGCACCGCACGGACGCCAGCGAGCGGGCCAGGTGAGGGGAGGGGCGGGGGCAGGGAGGCACCGTCCCCCCGTTTCCCCCCCCTCCCCGGGCGCCAGGCTGAGCCAGGCTTCCTGTGCCGCAGGCTGCACATCGGCAAGGGGGTGCAGCTGGAGTGCCGGGGCGAGGGCGACGTCTGGATGCGCTGCCTGAGCGACCACGCCGTCTTCGTGCAGAGCTACTACCTGGACCGCGAGGCCGGGCGCGCCCCGGGCGACGCCGTGCACAAGATCTACCCCGGCGCCTACATCAAGGTAGGAGCAGGGCGGCGGGGGGATTCGCTGCCCCGGCTGCTGGGTGTGGACAGACCCTTCGGTTCCCCGGGCTCCCCCCGAGGGGGCCGTAGGAGCCGTGTCCCCCCCCCGGCGCTGACGCTCTCGCCCCCTCCCAGGTGTTCGACCTGCGGCAGTGCCACCGCCAGATGCAGCAGCAGGCGGCCACGGCACAAGCGGCAGCCGCGGCACAGGCAGCGGCGGTCGCGGGGAACATCCCGGGGCCCGGCTCCGTGGGAGGCATCGCACCGGCTGTTAGTAAGTGACCCGGGGGGGGGGAGCCCGCCGTGGGGGGGCCTCGTCCAGACTGGGGGAGGGTCTGGCAGCTGGGTATGCAGGGGGTAAAGCGGGCGGGGGGGCTGCGTGGCCAGGGGTCTGGGAGATGCCACTTGGAATAAGGGAGCAGCTGGGGTCCTAGTGGGTGGTGGAGGGTAGGGCTGGGAGCCAGGACTCCTGGGTTCTCCCCCCGGCTCTGGGGGGGGAGGGCGGGCTGGTGGGTTAGAGCGGGGGGGCCGGGGGGCCGGACTCCCGGGTTCTCTCCCCGGGTCTGGGAGGGGAGCGGGGGCTGGTGGGTTAGAGCGGAGGGGCTGGGCGCCAGGGCTCCTGGGTTCTCTCCCCGGCTCTGGGAGGGGAGTGCGGGCTGGTGGGTTAGAGCGGCGGGGGCTGGGAGCCAGGACCCCCGGTATGTCCCAGCAGTGAGGGAGGGGCCCGAGTCCCCCACACTCTGGCCCTGCCTCTCTCTCCTTTGCCCCCTCCCCAGGCCTCTCTGCTGCCGCCGGGATCGGCGTGGACGACCTGCGGCGCCTCTGCATCCTGCGTCTGAGCTTCGTCAAGGGCTGGGGGCCGGACTACCCCCGCCAGAGCATCAAGCACACCCCCTGCTGGATCGAGGTGCACCTGCACCGCGCCCTGCAGCTGCTGGACGAGGTGCTGCACACCATGCCCATGGCCGACCCGGGGCCTGTCAACTAGTGGGGCACTGCCCGGCCACGGGGCTTCCAGCCTCTGCTTTAAAGGGCCAGCGCTGCCTTCAATCAATGAGCGTCCGTGGGGCCTTATCTTACCATGTGGGGTGCCAGGACTCCCCCCTCCCCCACGATCCTGCCCCTCCCACTGAGCCCTGAACCGGCCGCCACCCTGGAGCCAAAGCGAGCCGGCCCCATCGGAGCACCCCGGCTTCAGGGAGTCTCTGGGCTCTGTCGAGACACTAACAAGGGAGCGACTGCCCAGATCTGCTGGTCCCCTCTGGGCTCTGCCGCGGCTCGCTCTGGGGGTGGGGGCACCCCGACAGCCCGGGGACTGTCTAGCCTGCTGGGTCTCTTCCATCTCTGCGATCTAGGAGGTGTTTTATCCTTCCCTGCCCTGCTCCATCCACCCACCCCATCCCTCGGGTGACACTTCCTCCTTGTCTCACCCCTTTGCCCCGCGCTCGGCCAGGCGCTGCCCTGCGGGGAGGGGGTTATGGGCCGTGAAACCCCTCCCGGTCGCACTCGCTTCTTGGGGTGGTTTAATTTAAATTGTAATAAAAAGCCAAATAACTAGGGCCCTACCAAATTCACGGCCATGAAGAACGCGTCACAGACTGTGAAATGTGGTCTCCCCCCCCCCCGTGAAATCGGGTCTTTTGTCTGCTTTTACCCTATGCTATACAGATTTCATGGGGAGACCAGCGTTTCTCAGATTGGGGGTCCTGACCCAAAATGGAGTTGCAGGGTGGGGGGTGTCACAAGGTTATTTTAAGGGGGTCGCGGTATTGCCACCCTCACTTCTGTGCTGCCTTCAGAGCTGGGCGGTCGGAGTGTGGCCCAGCTCTGCAGGCAGCACTGCAGAAGTAGGGGTGGCAATACCAGAACACCCCCACACACAATAACCTTGCAACACCCCCCCCCCCCCCCCCCCCCCCCCCCCACACACACACACACACAAAACTCCTGTTTGGGTCAGGACTCCTACAATCACAACACCCTGACATTTCAGATTTAAATAGCTGAAGTCATGTAATTTACGATTTTTTAAATCCTATGACCATGAAATTGACCAAAATGGAGGGTGAATTTGGTGTGGCCCTACAAATAACTAAAAGTACCAAAAATCCCAGCAAGGCACTGCTGGGCCTGGCCCGCTGCAGGGAGTGTGGGTAACGGGGGATCCTGTAGCCAGTGCCCCCTTGTGGCCAGCTCTGTAGGTGCAGCTCATTGGCCTGCCCTACAGCTCTACCGTTCCCAGGAGCGCCGGAGGTCGGCTGGGTTTGCCCCATGGGGAGCGTCTCACTCCCGGGCCAGGCCGGGGGAAGGAGTCGGGCAAGTGGCGTGCTTTCCTCCCATGCACTGGGCCCTCCGTGAGCGGGAATTCAGACACTTCATGTGGCTTTTTTAATGGTTATTTAAATGATCTGGGTTTTTTCCACTGGTCTCATGTCTGCTCCTTCCCGCCAGGGCGCGCTGGGGCGTGGGAGGGGGAGATTAGCTGGTTTCTTTCCCCGCAGCGGAGGCCGAGACAGGGGCAGCCGCTCAGACCCGGTTCCCTGGTGCTTTCTGTTCTTGAAGCTCTGTCCCAGCAGCTGCTCCACTAGCCGGGCAGGGAGGCGAGGTATTCGGGTCATGCTGCAGAGAGGGAGACAGGACACCTGGGTCCCATTCCTGGGCTCAGTCCCATGGGAGCAGAGCAGAGCCCGGGGCCATCTGCCCTGGTGTCCTGTCCGTGCTAGTGGCCGGTTGGGGGACGTGCGGGACCCCTGCACTGACAGGGTCACGTGCTGGAGCCAGGTTCACGCCCTGAGGCAGGAGCTTTTCTCTGGGTTATTTTGTGTAACTGGATATTTCTGTTCTCCATGAAACCGTCTGCATCCAGCTGAGTCCTTGGCCTAAATGAGAGCTTGTGGCAGAGAGTTCCAAAGGCTAATTGTGCTTCCTCTGCTACGGAAGCGAATGGCCTTTCCTCAGCAGCACACACTGAGCCAGGCTCCCGCCACCCCCTTCCTGCCCCCTGGCTCCCAGTCCACCACCTACAGTCCTGCTTGGCTGCAGAGTGGGTATGGGGTGAATCCGCAGTCCTCCTGTCGTGACAGATGCTTATGGAGCCCTGGGCCATGGGGCTGGTCTGTTGGGGCTGGAGCTGTGAACTGGGTCTGGGCAGTTTGCAGGAAGCTCCCTGATTCCACGCAGCCTGCAAACATTGCAGCGGGGCCAGACAAGGAGGCTGCCAGGCCTGAAGGCGTCACTGATTCCTGCCCAAGGAGGGCCAGGGCAAAGACGGGCCCTGCCCCCAACAGGCAGATCAGCCCCGGGGCAAGGAAAGCAGCACGGAAAGCGGCACAGCCAGTGTGGCACGGGGCCAGCTGGCAGGAAAGGGGGAGCGAGGCCTTTAAAACACCGGGGAAGAGGCTTCAGAAATGTTTTCCCTCCTCCAGCCAGGGAAGGTTTGTGCCTCTCTCCCATCGGGGAGGAGCCCTGCCGGCTGCGCCCACCACCGGCCTGTGTCCCAACAGCTGCTGGGGGCTGTGCTGCATGTGATCAGGCGGCTACTGCATCAGCGCCCTGCAGGCAGCCCCCCCACCCCTCAACATGCTATAAAAACTCCACAACCCACCTGTGCCACAACTTTTTCTGTATATAAAAGGCAGGGCCGGCATTAGGAGGTAGCAAGCAGGGGCCTGGGGGGCCGTTAAAAGTCCGGTGCGCAGCGAGGTGAAGGCAGGCTCCCTGCCTGCGCGTGGTTCCCAGAAACAGCCGGCATGTCCGGCTCCTAGGTGCAGGGGTGGCCACGGGCGTCCACGCGCTGCCCTTGCCCCAAATTGTCCGGGAACGTGGCCAATGGGAGCTGTGGGGGCGGTGCCTGCGGGCGAGGGCAGTGCGCAGAGCCCCCTGGCTGCACCTACACCTAGGAGCCGAACATGCCGGCTGCTTCCGGGAACCCCGCGGAGCCAGGGCAGGCAGGGAGCCTGCCTTCGCCCCACTGTGCTGCCGACCGGGAACCGCCTGAGGTAAGTGCCACCTCACTGGGGCTCTCACCGCGAGCCCCCTCCCACATCCCAACCCCAGCCCTGAGCCCCCTCCCAGAGCCCCCTCCTCCACCCCAAACCCCTCATCCCTGGCCCCACCCGAGGCCACACTCCCAGCCGGAGCCCTCACCCCCCCCCCCGCACCCCAACCCAGTGAAAGTGAGTGATGGGCGGGGGCTCAGAAAAGGGGTGGGGCCTCTTGGAAGGGGCGGGGCCAGGGTGTTCGGTTTTGTTCTATTAGAAATTTGGCAACCCTGAGGGAGCCCCAGGGCGCTAAGCCGCTCAGGTTTCAGCCCCGCACGGTGGGGCTCGGGCTTCGGCTTTCTGCCCTGGGCCCCAGGGAGTCCAGTGGCCCCCCCGAAACCTGCTCACGGCCCCCCCTTGAGAACAGCTGGTGTAGGGAACCCCGGGGGGGGGGGGGCTTGGGGAGGCTGCCCTGTGTGCTCAGCGCTGCCGGGGGGGGGGAGCGCTGGCTCTGGCTGCAGGGGGCTCCCCCCATGACTGAGGGGCATCTGGACTGAGTTCTGCCCCCCTGGGAAACTACATTTCCCAGAGGCCTTTGCAACAGGGACAGCCCCGGAACTGCATTTCCCAGCGGGCTCCGCGCGGGCACTCCGCTTCCCGGCACTACATTGCCCAGCGGGCACTGCGCTTCCCGGCAGGCTGCGCGGCGGGGCGATGGCGGCGCTGGCCGGGCCTGGCGCGGGGACCCCGGGGTCGGGGGCTCGCGACCTCTTCGCCGAGGGGCTGCTGGAATTCCTGCGCCCGGCCGCGCGCCAGCTCGACTCGCACGTGCACGCGGTCAGGTGCCTGAGGGGGACTGGATGGTGGGGGGTGCCGGGGGGGGGGGGGGGTGCTGGGGGGGGGGCGGGGGGGCCCCGGGGGGGGGGGGGGGGGGGGGGGGGCGGGGGGGGGGGGGGGGGGCGGGGGGGGGGGGGGTGTAGGGCAGCTGCAGCTGGGATCTAGGCCCATGTGGGGGGTTGCATGGGCTGGGGCCCGGGGGGCGGCTAGGGCAGCTGGGATCTAGCCCCATGGGGGGGCTGGGGGTCGGGGGGCTAGGGCAGCTGGGATCTAGCCCCATGGGGGGTCGGGGGGCTGGGGCCCGGGGGGGTCGGGGGGCTGGGGCAGCTGGGATCTAGCCCCATGGGGGGGCTGGGGCCCGGGGGGGGGGCGGGTAGGGCAGCTGCAGCTGGGGTCTAGCCCCATGGGGGGGCTGGGCTGGGGCCCGGGGGGTGGGGGACTAAGGCAGCTGGGATCTAGCCCCATGGGGGGGGCTGGGGCGGGTAGGGCAGCTGCAGCTGGGGTCTAGCCCCATGGGGGGGCTGGGCTGAGCTCAGTGCCCGGTGGCGTTGGGGGCCCAGGGGCTGAGCCTGGCGCTGGGGGTCGCCCAGAGGCTCCCCAGGGATGGGTCCGGGCAGGCCTCACTGGGCTCCCCTGGCTGGCCAGGGCCGGGGTGGGCAGCCCCCTCTGGGGAGCAGCGCTGACCGGTCACCTTTGTGCTTCCCCAGGGAGAGCCAGGTGGAGCTTCGGGAGCACATCGATAACCTGGCCACAGGTGAGCCCACGTGCCGCAGGGCTGGCCGGGCAATGGGCGTCCGGCTGGGTGCGGTGCCGGCTGAGCAGCCGGAAGGGGGTGATCCCCCCGGGGCGGGTGCTTGGGCCAGAGTGGGGCACGTAGTGGAAGCAGAATCCCGGCACGGGCTGGCGCTGAGCACAGGCTGAATGTCAGGGAAGGTAACTAATGGCAACAGCTGTTGGCCAGGGGACAAGCTTGGCCAGGGAAGCCCCGCTCGGCTGGTTAGCTCTGGCCTGGGGAAATACACTGCAGGGCCAGTCCTGCCCTGGGCCCCTCTTCTCTGGCTCCGGAGTAGCAGGAAGGGCCTGCTGTGTTCTGCGTGGGGCGATTCCGGTGGGGTTTGGGGACGGGGTGGAGGGGTGCCAGCCTGCTCCCGCCTGGCATGACGGTGTCTCTTCCCTCAGAGCTGTGCAGGATCAATGAAGACCAGAAGGTTGCGCTCGACTTGGACCCATACGTGAAGAAGCTGCTGAACGCTCGGCGCCGAGTTGTGCTGGTCAACAATATCCTGCAGAATGCACAGGTGGGTACCTCGCCCCCTGCCAGGTGCAGCAGAGAGACCCCGCTGGGCTCTGCAGGTGGGAGGGAGTCTGGGAACAAACCCCCAAGCTTTTGAGGGATGCTGAACTGATCCAGCTGCCACTGAGGATGCTGGAGGGTCGGCCTGGAGTCTGCTTCAGAAACCACCCCTGCCCCCAGGCTGATATGGAGGGGTTGAGAGATTGCATTTGACTTCTCCCGGCTCTGCCATCTCTGCCCTGACACACACTCAGCCGTGGGCCTGCCGGCCTGGCTCAGGACGGTATCCGCAGACTTTGGGCCCCCCCACAGCTTGCCCTGCAGACATCGCTTGCTTCTCCTGCCTGAACAGCCCCGCTGCTTCTCTCTCTGGGGATTGTGCTAGGCCCTGCCCCAGAGCCCACAATCTTATAGCCCCTGGGAGCTGCCTTGTGGAAACTGACCAGTATTTTCACTCCCCCTGGTAGCTATTTAAAGATGGAATTGAGCAGCTCCAAGCTCTGGAGAGAATCCCGGGCTCCTGGTTGTCAGCCTAGGACACTAGCCCGTGTGCTAGGAAGGCTAGGGGACGATGCCATCCAGAGCCTGTGTATGGGAAGGAATCCATTGCAAAGGGACTAGGAGACTTCACACTCTCATGTAGCTGTGGGTCTGGCCAGGGCTACATGGGAAGAGAGGCAGCGTTTCCTGGGCTTAGGAGACTGACCAGCGACACGCTGCTACATGAGCATTCCCTCCCCTGCTGGTACCTCTCTCCCGTGCAGGAACGGCTGAGGAGACTCAATCACAACGTGGCCAAGGAGACTGCCCGCAGGAAGGCCACCCTGGAGGCATCAGGCGGCTACCCCCAGGGCTCTCCCAGCAAGTGAAGCGTGGGGAGAGCCTGGCTGGACAGGCTGGTGCTTTGCTGGACTGATGCCCAATGGATTCTAGAGCTGGTACTAGGAGTTCAGGGGGGGAGGGGGAGACCAGAGCCCTGCAGGAACTCACCTACCATCTTACCTGCAGAGCTGAATTTATGGGCTGAAGTTACTGTTTGGGGGGGGGGGGGGACACGACACTGCATGGGAGAGATGCACAAACTGGGTGTCAAATGGAGGGGTAGAGTTGCTCCCACCTTCCATGCTGCTTTCAGGGAGACCTCAGCAAGCTGGGCAGGTGGCCCTTTGCTGGCACTGATGCTTCCTTGGGGTGTGGGGAGGTAGGCAGCACCTGCAAGTGTCTCCTTCGCTGTATGGGGGCTGGGGCTCTCAGCCCAGCTGCCCCCACAGTCCATACAGGGGGCTTGTACTAACGTACGCTCCATTCATAGAGTGGAGGGGCCCCTGTACAATGTATTGCTAGTCCTGGAGGTGGTACAACAATAAACTGCCTATTGCTTATGACTGAGTGATGTGTGGGGAGTGCTCCTGCTAGAGCGACTGTTCTCTCCCGCCCGGGGGAGGGCACGGCTTTGACAGTCGCAGCGTTCTCTAGAGCCGGGGTGGCCAAACTGACTGACCCTCCAAACCGCATACAACAATCGTGAGGAGTTCGAGAGCTGGGGCCCGCCTGCCACCCCTGCTGCCGGAGCGCCCCCCGTCTGGTAGGGGGAAGGCGTGGGGGGCTCCGCACCGCAGGTGGCTCCTGAGGCAGGGTTTGGCCAGCCCAGCTCGAGAGGAAAGCGAAAACGAAAGCCTTGCCCAAGTACAGATTGGCTCAGGACGGTCACATCTCTTAGTGTCTCTTCAGGCTGGTTGCAGCTGCAGCACTAGATGAGCAGGCTGCTTTCCCAAAGCCCGCAGTGGTGAAGTGCAGCTGTAGAGTGGATGGATGGACCAGTTTCAGCTCCTCCAAGATCTGGAATGCTCCCCCCCCTTGCCCAAGCCTCCGCCTGGGGAGGGGAGAAGGTTGTTTGCCCACACACAAATCACAGAGGAGAGGCACTTAAAAGGGGGAACCATTTTAATATAACCTATAAAAACCAAGACAAAATACAAAGGACTGTTTGCGTCGTTCGGCAGGACAAATGGTTGAGGACAGGCTCAGGCCTAGACGAGATTCTTCATGTGCTTCGGCCAGCAGGATGCTTTACAGGTAGGGGTCAAACTGCAAGAGCCAAGCAAACACCACATCAAAATGCAGGTGAGGCAGGAGCTTGTACCAGCCTTTTCAGAGTGCTCAGATGCAGAAGGGAGTTCTGAGCTTAGAGCAAGATCTCACTCCTGAAAGAGCAGCAGCTGGCTGTCTCCAGTGAGGTACAGCAGCTGAGGCAAGAAGCTTCTATCACCTATTTCCCCTGTGTCTACCCAATTCCCAGGCAGCTGGCCTGATCACATTAACTGGGGCTCACTAGCCAAGCGCAGAGGTTCCCGATAGTCCTGCATCACAGCCAGTTTAACTAGGGACTTCCCTACAGTGTTAGACTCAGACGCTGCACGTAAGCCACCTGAGTGGGCTCCGATTTGTGCAAGCAGCAGCAAGTTGGACTGTTAGTTTCCACTTACGGTCTCGGGCATTACAGGTAGGAGGTTGCTTTTAGAAGTGAGGTGGGGATGGTGCAACCCCAGACACCGGAACCAGGCTGAGACCCTTGAGTTCCAGGTAGATGTGCCCCCCGAATACATCTGTGTGGGCAGCCTCAGACACCACCTGGCTGTCTTTACCTGGGCAGGTCACTCCTGAGTCTCCATGCTCTCCTCCTCCTCTCCTGCAGCTGTTTCTTCTTGATTCTCCTCTTCCTCCTCCCCTTCCTTCTTCTCTGGAGGCTTCTCATAAGCCTTCTCTGAAGGGGTGACTATCACCCCGTCCCAAGTGGACATTTCAGAGGCCAGGTCTGCAAAGCAAACAGAAGAAGTCATGTCAGCCTGCAGTGCAGGGTCCTGCCCCAGGGCATTCCTCAGAACGGTGCCGGTAACACATGCTGGGTGGGGAGGAGACTAGCTGAAGTAACCCAGAGCCCCCTGCCATTGCTCCTCCCGCTGCAGCTGTTACAGGAAGCTGACAGCAGACCCCTAGTGACTTGCTGATGCCAGTCGGTAAGTGTAAGCCCCTTATATTTGCCCACTTCTTTCCTCAAGGGCAAGTTGTCAGGTTTCAGGGAAGGCAAGAGGCTGCTCCCAAGTTCTAGCAACAGCCCCCACCATGCAGGGACCAGGCATATCCTTGTCAGGGCACTGGCTGGGTGTGCCTGCATGCGTGATTTGCTGAGTCTGACCAAGTCAAGCCATATGGGACTGGTCTCTTCTGCCAGATGCTCAGGTAAGGCCCCCCCGCCCCAGGTTTCCTTAAGTCTTCAACCTGCCACATCCTCTGAGGTGTGTCCAAATAAAGCCCCAGCACTTCCTGGCCATGCTGACCAGCAGTCATGAGCCACTGAGCTCCTACTTACAGCTGGCATCCCCCTCTTGTCCAAGGATCTTCCTGTAACCGCCGTGCGAGAGGATTCGGACCAGCGTCTGTGCCGTGTAACACACCATGTCCTACGACGGGAGTAGAGAATGAATACACATGCAGAGTCCCCCTGCCCTAGGGAGTAGAGCCTTTCTGACTAGCTCTCTTGCTGGCGTCGTATCAGATCCATCATCCAGGCATTAGAGTGTTTGGCTCAGCCCATCACACGCTCTCAGCATGGCCTTGTTCTAGCCATAGGAGCCTGGTCTGGCTGCCCCATGCAGAGGGACGGTGCTACAGCAGCTCAGCTAGGGTAACCCACTTGACGGTGGCAGCGCTGTTTGTGTGCACAGGGCTACGGCTTGGCTCTCCTCTCCCGAGGATAGGGTTGTCTGCTCTTCCCTCATTTACAGTTTAATTTTAATTAAGACTTGGGCTCTGCAGGTTTTTGCTTTTACCCAGTGAGGCATGATCCTGCCTACGAACTGCATCCCACCACCAAGACTGGCTGAAGTGGCAGCTTCCCAGAGTATTGCCTCAGGGGTCCTAAACCCTCTTTCACGCTGTACCCAGGGTCACGACACCCTCCTGCCTAACCCCAGTGAGAGGAAGGGTTGAGCCCCAGGCTGGAAGCCCCTGGGGATAAACTCAGCCAGAAAACCCACCTGTGCACTAGCTCATTTTCATACAGCAAGTTGCACTTCCAGCTTTCTTAGAGTTTTGCCCCTTTACAGAATGCCATGGGGCCAGGATATTCCCACCACCCCAGCCTCAGGGAGGCTGCATGCACAAAGATTAGTTCACCTGTTGTTCCAGGGTCATGACTGTATGGACTCTGAAGTTTCCACTCTCACAGGGATCAGTGATCCCAACAGATCCCGGGAGGAACAGCCCAGCTGCCAGGATCTGAAGGCAGCGCCTGTGGGGCAGTCAGGTGTTAGCAACACAGACAGTTCTACACATTACACTAATCCCCAGCACAACTGTCTCGCTGAGCCATGGGGTGAGTCGTCAGCGTGGCATAGAATATGTTTAGCACTAGGCGCTAAGGAAAGTGGTCCAAGGTAGCACACTCCTAACATGGCGTAAGTGTGTGTGGCAGCATCTCACAGTGTTCTCAACAGGCCGTGAGTTTGCTTTGTCACCATAGTTGAAAGGCTTTAGACCTGAGAGCTCAAGGTAAGTCTTGCGTTAATGGTACTGGCCAATGCCGTAATTACATACATGCAGCAGCAACCTGCTCGTTTCAGGAGGTTCTGAAGAAGTGACAAGGGAGTTCACGCAGCATGAAACAGTCTTGAGAAACCAGAGCCCATGGCACCATCAGCAGAGGCAAGGTTTCTAAGCTGACATTCGCTTTATCTGCAGCACACGTACCTGTACGCGACGTTGAGAGCCAAGGGCTGCCTGGTAGGGTTGTTCATCACAGCATAGTGCCCCTGAAGGTAAGGGGAGGAAGTTGTTAGACACAAGGGAGTGTTTATGAAAGATCAGTTTTAAAGCTCCTGTTCCTGTAGGAAGCGACAATCTGTGGGACAGCATTGCTTGAGCTGCTGCTGGGATTCAGGGTCAGGGGCTACAGACCCACCAAATCCCTCCAAACATTGGCCAGGGAAGCCACAGTAGCACAGCAGATCAGAGTGAAAGAGTCTATATGGAAACTCTGCCTTTTAGATTAAAGCCCCCTTCCACTCACATACCAGAAGGTCGAGGATCCACGGCGTGAGGGGCTCGAAGCCAGGGAATCGGATTCTCAAGTCCTTCAGCAATCGGATTAAGACTTTCACCCTGAAAGACGACGTTTTACAAGGACAATGCTCAGAGGGTTTCACAGGGCTCAGACCTCTCGCTGGCTGCCAAGGCCAGTCTAGAGTATTAGGGATGGGGCTGCTTTGAGGGCCTGGGCTCAGGTGCTGCACCTCTGCCCAGCATCAGCTCTGGAAGAACCCAAAGATTTTCCTCTACCAGTTACTCTGCTAGCAACACTTCGTCAGAAACGGTTGGCCATGCAGGAGCAGGGGAGGCAAACTCCCATGCGCGTGCACGTGTGGGGTGGTGGCCTGCATGGATCCAAGCGAAGGCAGATTAATACTGCCCGCACGTAGCAGAGCTGGGCTTGAGCTCCGGTGTTATGTGTCTGTCACATCACTACCTCAAGGAGTATGGGACTGGTGATGAAAGCCCCTTCCCCAGAGGGGAAACAGCCTGTTCACTGCATACAGGGAAGGCTAGGACAGTAAGGCCTCCCAGCGGCAGAGAAACTTACGTGGACTGAGAAGCGTTCTCTTCAAACCAGCGAGCGTGTCGGATGGCAGCCAGGGCGCTCTGCAGCACTTTGATATCCACTGGAAGAGGAGAGGCAGGCAGGTTTGAGTCGGAACATTTGAGGAGAGTCAGCCCGCAGTAAAGCAAGCTGCTCCCATGCTCCTGTAAACATGCTCTGGATTGTCACAGCTGTGGGGTGCAGAATCAGCAAGCAGGCTGTATCCCCCCCGAAAACCCTCCAGCAGGTCTGTGGGTACACAGGGCTGCTCTGCAGTGGACAAATAGAAGCTCCCCATCCCCTAACTAAGCAGCCAAATAAGTTTGGAGAGGTTTCCTTACAGTGGAGCTCTGGGTCCAGCTTGCGAAGGTTGGGAGGCACAGTGGTAATGAGGATCTTCACCGTGGCATCAGCAGAGCTAATCTCAAAGCCAGTCTCGTTGGTTAACATGGTCAGCACTGCGGGAGAAAGAGCAAGACAGTTACTCAGAGGCGGTCGTGAGACCCCACAGATCCCACACGGCTGAGCCCAAGACACCGAAGGCAAATAGAAGCAAGGAGGCTGGTCTCAGCCTTGACATTATGCTGGTTTTCCGCTAGCTATCTCAGCTTTGCACTGGTTTGTGCATGAAGGAGCCCCCGCCGCAGGGAGTAAATAGGGAGACGCTCCCCATAGATCAGGGATCAGTGTCGTTGCTTATTCTGCTCGTCTGCGTCCCCTTCACATCACGCTGCAAGTTAAGTTACTGACCTTCAGTAGGATCCTGCGCTCTCAGGCTTTCCACCACTTTGTTTCCCAAGGCAGCAACAGCTTCCACTAGAGAGAGAGACGGAATACAGAGTTACGTTCATTCTGGCCACCGCCCCCAGTCAGCCGCAGAGGAGAAGCCAATACTTACATGTGGGCAAGATTTTCAGGATCACTACCAGATCGGCCACGTTGTGCCCCGTTGTCATGGTGCCCTTCTTGTAGGACCCCACCTGTCGGACTTCTTCGATTTGCTGGTCGATGGGAGCAAACCAAGAGTTAATGCCGACAACTCTACTTGTGTGGTCCCCTTATGCACCCCACCCTCCAGAGGGGAGATGGACTCTTTAATCAGACCAAAGAAAGCCAGCTTAATACCAGTCATGCCTCTAATATTCTGATCTTGTACTGAGGCAGGAGAATAAAGAGCAACTCAATCAGAACATGATAGTCTCCTTGATCTGCCGGCACATCTTGCGGGATAGATTCTCCAAACAAACTCGTCTGACTCACCACTTCGAAAGTTCCTGGTGCTACGATCAGGTTGTCGATCACATTGTTTATTTTAGTCACCAGAGAAAGAATGGAAGCCTGAAAAGGAATCAGAGAAAGTGGTTGTAGCAGCGACAGACTGACTGGAGTCTTGAGACACCAAACTAAATACACAAGCTTTGGAAGGATACGACTTAGACAACCCCAGTACAAGAGATGCAACAGACAGGTTAGTTCAAGTGTGTTTAGAAGCCACTTTCCAAATAATGTTGCATTTTCCCTCACCAGCATCCTACTGCAGGCTACAATACCCACCCCAGGACATGCATCTCCCACGTTGGGGTTAGAGGAAACAGGCTAGGGAGCTAGCCCTCCCTTTCTACGAAGATCATTT
The DNA here is from genome assembly GCA_003942145.1 of Platysternon megacephalum. Classification (NCBI taxonomy): domain Eukaryota; kingdom Metazoa; phylum Chordata; order Testudines; family Platysternidae; genus Platysternon; species Platysternon megacephalum. The sequence continues at coordinate 354,924 of QXTE01000461.1, forward strand.
CTTGTACTCCTTACAACCGTAACAAAGCCAACGCTCTACTGAAAGCAACCTGGCAACACCTTGAACTCCTTTTGACATGTTTCCAATGGCAAGCACCCAGCACGCATGCTTTATTAACCTGTTCAGCAGAATTGGGAGCCAGATCCTGGTTTCTCTTCAGCAAGGCTTCACTGAATGCCGTCTCGTCTGGGGCAGGTTTCACACGAGGGAAGGCCATTTCACACTGAAACGAGAGTAGACAGACATCAGACTGGTGTTGTGCCAGTGAGACAAGGTCTTCAAAGTGGCTCGTTTACCAGCAAGAAAATACGATTATTCCATTTAACTCCACTGTTTATATCCATTAGTCACTTCAAAGTGTTTCCTTCTGCTAATGGCTGTTCCACTGTAGCAGTCAAGTTGGGCATTTCGTTTTTAGTGGGTTTTGAGTGGAGCACGGAAACCTTCAGTCCTGCCTACGTATCTTCCCTGGGGCTCAAACAACAGAGAATCACTAGAACTGGTGCATTAACACCACAAAGCATGTGTTCTACGTAGAGCTGGTTGGGAACCAAAAGACAGTTGCGAGAAGCTGGATTAAAAAAATTCTGAAGGATCCATCCTGAAAAGCCTTATTAGTAAAAGGAGGCAAAAAAAGGAAACCCATCAACTGCTGTACCTGAGCTCGGAACAAGGAGTCCCTGTTTGCATATATCCAAACCTTATCACTGTTGTGACAGGGTGCACAGCCCCACCTTTGAAGGCAAGGAAACCATTAATCCCTTCTCCTTGGCAAGGACCACACCTGTGTATCTTTACTGCAGAGGCACTCAAGAGAGGATGGAAACAGCTGTAAGGAAGGGGAAACCTCCCCAATAAAAGGGATGGAGGCAGATCAAGCAGTCCTGTTAATCCTGAGAAGGACCAAGACTAGGAAGGGGTCTGGAGGATACGCTGACTTCTTCTGGGAACTTGGCCAAGGTAACTCATGCTTTGTTTGGACTATAGGCAGCAGAGTTGGGAAAAGAGATTTTCTCCTCTGTTTGGATCTTAAAGGGTAGGCCATATGTCATGATAAGAACCAGCCGTCTCCAGTCTGTTCACCCTTCACCTTGTGTCTCCACTGCCGTTTGCCACACCCTGACAGACATGCCTGCCACTTATGGTCCCTTTGATTACTTCAAATTAGCCAAAAATCAAACAGCAGGTCTGGCTTTCAGCAAACTCCCTGTCTCCTATTAGACTACCAGCAGTTAAGCTATTAGATGCCACAGCCTGCATAGTATGTACTGGGAGCTTTATGGGTGTCTCTTCACAGCAGTTCGCTCAAGTTACCCCAACTTGATTCTTGTCCACACACAGGAGTGTCCAGCTCAAATTATGTCGTGGTTTGAGCTCCCAGCTAGCCCATGAATGGCTAAGTGCAGTGGGGATGCCACAGCTCAAATTATAAAAACTCAGCAGCAGCTAATCCAATCACTCTGGGTAACTGAATGGTTTGAAGTGTGGCTGTCTGAGTCTCACTGGAGCTATTAAGGTAGACTAGCCCAAGTGCAGTTAACTCAAGTGTGCTAACTGTGCTGTGAAGACACACCTTAAACCAAGTTTATTTTTAAACCAAGAATATAATTGCAATGCAACATTCCTGCACCTGGTTTATACAGCCAATGCCATGGACTGGCTAAACCAAGCCAGGTTACTCACCACATAGAAGTCAAAGGGGATGTGTGGCACAAAGGGCCTGAACCTAAAAAAGAAAAAGCCAAAGGTGAGTTCTTATGACGACGTTAACCACTCACGCTGGGTGATAACGGGGCAGACACCGTACACCAGACTGAACCACCAGTCCATCAAATCCTACACCCCGGTTGGGAGGGTGTTCTAGAGAAAAGCAAACCCTTCTTCCCAGCCTCTCACGGGAGGACCTCTCACCCTGTTGGACAAGCTGAAATTCCTTTTTACCTGGGAGACAGGAAGTTTAATACAGGTTAATACATTGGCTTGGACTCTTGCCATAGAGAATGGGGCCATCCAAGATTCACCAGCAACTGTGCAGCAGTATTACTGGAGAACATTGTTTGAAGAGGGTGTGTGTGTGTGTGTGAATCAAGCGTTTACCAGTTTAGAATGGGTCCCACCTAAGCAAAGCTCTTAATAAGCTTTAGGAGGGCTCTTGCCTGTGCAGTACGTAGTTAGAGATCTCATCCACACGCTGGATCGTAGCGTTAGGAAGATTATGGGGTTTTGCTTCATGGCATATGGACAAAGCTCCACTTTCCCGCTACCTCCTACTGGTTTGCAACAAGTTGGCGGCCGGCCCCCAATCCAGAAGTGGCCGCATTTCAGCGGTATTTTGCCTCTGCAGCATGACGAGCCAGCGGGCCCAAGGGCTAGGATGCGCCGCACCTCCCCGCGGGAGGGGGATTTCTGGAGGGCGATGCTCACAGCTGCCGCCCAGCGCCCCCTCCCGCCCCGGGGCTGGTTCGATCAGAGAGCAGCACTTACCCGCTGCCAGGGCCGCCCCTGGAGCCAACACGCCCGCCACGGCCACGGCCTCGATCACCCCTGGGGAAGGATGACAGCCCCGTGGCAGCAGAGCGAGGGGCCCCCAGACCCCGCCCCCGGGGGCCGCCCCGGAGGGGCCCCCAGACCCCGCCCCCGGGGGCAGCCCCGGAGGGGCCCCCAGACCCCGCCCCCGGGGGCAGCCCCGCCTTGGGAGAGGAACTGCCCCCCCCCCACTCCATGGGGCAGCTCCCCCACAGGTCCTCCCAGCACCCCCCACCCACGGGGCAGCCCCCTGGATCCATCCCCTCATGCGGCACCGCCCCCCCCCGGGCATCTCCCTCCGACAGCCCCTGGATCCCCCCGGGGCCCAGACCACCCCCCCTCAAACAGCCCGCGGGTCCCTCCCCCGGCACTGGGGGGCCCCGAGCCTGGCCGCCCCTCACCTCATGGCGCCGCTGAACCCGAACAATGGAACCCGCCGCTGTGGAGAGGAGAAGCCGCCGGCCTGCGTCGCTCACCCTCCAACAAGCTGCCCGGCTATTGGCTGCGCGCCGCCTCCCGCGCGACCGGCCCCTCTTCGATTCCGGCTTTGCCATTGGTCTTCTCGCCTATCCGTCGTGACGCGCCGAGAGGCGTCAGAGCGTCGGCCAATCACAGGCGGGACCGAGCCGGGGCCGTTGGAGAGCTGGAGCCGGACGGGTTGTGGTCTCTGCGCGGGCCCCGAGCGGCCGCGCTCTGCAGTGGCGGGTAATGACCGCTAGGTGGGGAGGTGGAAAAGAACGGGTGGGACGTGCGCCAAGTGCGCATGCGTATGTGTCACTCACGCTAGCGCACAGCTCTATGTAGAAGCTTGAGGCGGTCTCTGAGCGCGCAGCAGAGTGGCGCAGCGGAAGCGTGCTGGGCCCATAACCCAGAGGTCGATGGATCGAAACCATCCTCTGCTAGGAGACGTGTTTTAGCGCCGCGCTCTTCATTAGTGCAGGGCAGTAACGAGGGACCTATTTTACTCCCCAGGCGTTTGCTTGTGACGTCACCACCTTGCAGCCATTCAGGTGTGACATCATCGCCGGTGTTACCGTGCTGCAGTGTTTGGATGTGATGTCATTGCACTGGTGTTCGGGTGTGACATCACTGTGCCGGTGTCACCATGCGGTGTCTGGGTATGATGTCATTGTTCGGGTGTGACATCACTGTGCCGGTGTCGCCGTGCGGTGTCTGGGTACGATGTCATTGTTCGGGTGTGACATCACTGTGCCGGTGTCACCGTGCGGTGTCTGGGTGTGACGTCATTGTTCGGGTGTGACGGGTGTGACATCACTGTGCCGGTGTCACCATGCGGTGTCTGGGTATGATGTCATTGTTCGGGTGTGACATCACTGTGCCGGTGTCACTGTGCGGGGTCTGGCTGTGACGTCATTGTTCGGGTGTGACATCACTGTGCCAGTGTCGCCGTGCGGGGTCTGGCTGTGATGTCATTGTTCGGGTGTGACATCCCTGTGCCGGTGTCGCCGTGCGGGGGCTGGTTGTGATGTCAGTTTTCGTGTTTGACATCACTGTGCCGGTGTCACGGTGCGGGGTCTGGCTGTGACGTCATAGTTCGGGTGTGACATCACTGTGCCAGTGTCGCCATGCGGTGTCTGGGTATGATGTCATTGTTCGGGTGTGACGTCACTGTGCCGGTGTCGCCGTGCGGGGTCTGGCTGTGATGTCATTGTTCGGGTGTGACATGACTGTGCCGGTGTAGCCGTGCGGGGTCTGGCTGTGATGTCATTGCTCGGGTGTGACATCACTGTGCCGGTGTCACCGTGCGGTGTCTGGGTATGATGTCATTGCTCGGGTGTGACATCACTGTGCCGGTGTCACCATGCGGTGTCTGGATATGATGTCATTGCTCGGGTGTGACATGACTGTGCCGGTGTCACCGTGTGACAGCATCTGGCTGTGACGTGGTGGTTCCTGCAGTTCCTGCAAGTGATTTCACTGCAGCTTAGAGCCTGCTGGAGCTGCCAAACAGGCCGGGAAGTGACCCTGCCAAGGTGCCTGGGCTAAGGAGGGAGCGGGGTCAGCGGGATCTGCGCTCCATACCAGACAGGGGCCAGCACCTCCATTCCCCCTCGCAGAAATCTCAGTCCCTGGGATACCACTTTGTGCAATTTTACCACAATAGTGGGTGGTTATTTTTCTTAAAGCCCCAGCTCCTGGAGTCAGGTGATGGCACCGAACATCTCAGCTTCCTTTTAAAAGTAATAAGACAAGCTTCTAGCCCTGGTGGCTGAGGAGAAAAGCTGGAAAACGCAGCCCAGAAGGCTCAGAACCCAGAAGGCAAATAACACAAACCCAATTTAATTTATTGATTGAAATCTGATGGGTTTTGGAAGCCCTGACTCATGATTTGTGACCACCTGGGGGTTGGAGAAGCTTCAGGCAGTCCCAGGGCCAGGGTGAGGTTATTTATTTATTGACTGGTATCATGCTGGGGACTTGAAGCCCCAGCCATGGACCATGTGCCCATTGGGCCAGGCACTGCACTTTCCGTACACTCTGCATTTTGAATTGATAGCTAAACAGGTAGGAGGATACAAATCTGCTGTGGACGGACACAGAGACACTGATGAGAAAGCGAGGGCAGGAAATGAGGGGGCAATCAGATACGCGTAGTCTGGAGTGGGCCCCAGATAAAACCGGGACCCCATTGGGCTGTGCGTTGTACAAACATCAAAGAGAAACAGTCCCTGCCCCAAAGAATCTGCAAGTTAACCAGACCAGACAGACACTCGGGCTGGGCCGGCAGCCTCCTTCCCACCCTGTGAGAATTTTGGAAATACTGAAAAATGTTCCCATCCCAAATTGGGGCCAAAAAGTCAAAACCTTGACAATTTTCGCCAACCAAAAAAAAAAAATCTGAAAAAAGCCCATTCCATTCCAGTCACTGGTGATGTGTCGATTCCATCGCTGTAAATATCCGAACACGACGTTGCAGATCAAACGGCCCTGAAACGTCTTGTTTCAGAAAGATCCGAATAGGACATGTTGACCCTTTCAACGCCTTTCACCCCACCCCACCCCCAGACGTGTCAAGCTGGGAGATCCCTTGCAGCCGGCCCTGTTCTGTCAACGGGTTCGGGTCTGATGAATCGGCCTTTTCCGGCAAAAAAAGTTTGTCTAAAACTTCCCAACCAGCTGGGATCCCCACCCTGCATAAGCTCTGTGTGTCTGGTGCCGACAGACCTCTGGGTGGCGCCGGTACACCACAGAACATCTGCTTAGCCCTGCCAGTGGATGCCCCTTTCCTCCAGCTCCTGGCATCCGAAATGCCAGCAACGGGGCCCTAAAAATGGCCACGTTGGGGGCTTCTTCCCTGGGCATCTCCGAGGGGACAAGTGGGACTTGGGGGCATGGTGGGAGCGTGGTAACTGTGCCGGAGTTAGAGAGGAGCAGTGTAGACACAGCATTGGGGAGAGGTAAATCGGGGGCGGGGGGAGTGAAGTGCATTGTGTCACCCAACAGCCCCCCCTCTCCCCCCCCCCCGGCTGGCAGGAAGCACATGGCCCAGGAACTGGTTCAAGGGAGTGCTCAGCAGAGAAACTTCTCCTGCTCCCAGCAGGGAGGGGATGTTCAGGGGAAAATCTCACCCCCGCCCCCCGCAAAAAAATACTGGGGCTTGGAGTGGCTCCTGGCTGAGCCCATCTGCCCCCTCCCCAGGGCCCAGGTGGTTTGGATGGGGGTAAAATCAGACAAATTCCCCACCCGCCAATGGCCCCGCTCAGTAACTGGCTTGCTGGAGCCGTCCGTCACGGGGGCAGCGCCGGCTGATCCACAAAGCCCAAATAACCAGCTCTCCCTCCCTCCGTCCCCCGCCGCCCAGAGTGACTTTGGAGCCATTCATGCCCCCCGGCTGCTAATGCTGCAGCCCCCCCGCCCCAGCCTCAGGTTCATCTCTGCAGATGTGGCTGGGGAGGGCACCGAGGGGGGGGGCCGCGATGCACTCTCAGTGCCCGTGGGGGTGATTTCAGAGCAAGCAGGGCCTGTGGAGGAACGGGCCACGCATCCCACGGCGCGCCCTGGAGCGAAGACCAAGGCAGCCTGACCAGGGATCTCAGAGCACTTGGGAGCCGTGACGTCACTCCCAGCGCCTCTCCTGGGAGAAGGGTTGGTGTCGTGATGATATTTCATTTGTGGGGAAACTGAGGCAGGGGAGGGGAAAGGGGCTTGCCCACGGTCAGTCAGTCAGTCAGTCAGCGTTAGGCACTCAGAAAAGAACCCAGGAGTCCTGTCTCCTAGTCTGTTACTCTAACCACTAGACCCCACTCCCCATAGATGGGAAGAGAACCCAGGAGTCCTGGCTTCTAACCCGCCCCCGCACTCCCACAACCACAAGACCCAGCTCCCCTCATGCAGTCAGGGGTAGGACCCAGGGGTCCTGGCTCCCTCTCCGCTGCTCCTTCCACTACACACGCTTTCCATGCAGCCTGGGCCACGCTCTTGGAAGCCTGCTCAGCGTTATCTACTCACTCCTCTCGCTAGCGCTGGTGCAGGGGCAGGGGGCGACTTTATTCACTGTCCCCCAACATGCAGCCCCCCCTTGAGTGCAGGGTCGAGGTTGCATTTAACAAAGCGCTGCCTTTCTCCACCTGCTTTTCCCATTCAGCCCCAGGAACGAATTCTCCCCAGACAATACGGACCCGGCGGTAACTAGATCAGCGCCTTGGAAACGAATGTACTTCTTTGCATGGAAAGCCCATTTGCAAGGCAAACGCTCCAGCCGCCCGTTCCTGTTAATAACCTGCCCTGACACAGGTTCCGGCCTCGCTGCGACGTTATTGTATCTCTGCCTCCCCCCGCCAATAATTGGCTCCATTAAGTCCCTCTCCTCTAATGGGGGATTGGCTGATTACGGCCATATCCGTGCCCCCGCTGAGCCTGGTGGCGCATTCCCCACGTCGCTGCCTCGGGGGTGCTAGTCGCTGGACTGCAGCGGCAGCTAGAATTCCAGCCGGAACAGGACACCTGTTGCTGCAGACACAGCCTGGATAGACTGGCTCTCGGAGACCCCGCTGCCCCAGGGTAGGAGGGCAAAGGACTCGCCCAGCACCAGCAGGGTTGTGGCAGCCCAGAATTATGTCCTCTTGAGTCTCAGACCAGGGCCCCCTCTGACTTTCCTGGGCCCCTCTCTCTGCTACCTCCATTCGGGGGTCTTTGTGCACGGCTCCCCTTCTTCCTTTGAGGGACCCCCACCAAAGACTGCCCTGGACTCAGTCCTACCCGCCAGTGCCCCAAAGCACCAGCCCGTTCCCCCAAATCATGAGGTCGGCTCCTCGGATCCCCCTTTCTGGTGCTGGGGCCATCAGGGCTGCCCCTCTTCCCCGTTCTCCAGCTTATCCCCGTGGCCACAAGGGCCAGACCCAGACTTGGATTTCACACGTGAGCTGAGAGTCTCCTGACTCCAGGAGCTGGGGATTTAAGAGAAAACACCAAATATCATGAGATAATCACAAGAGTTGGTGATGCTGTAGGTCTGGATGCAGTAATAGCTGAGGAGAGCTGCCGTCCCCACCACTGCCCCCAGGGGGCGAAGGAGAGCTGGAACCTGGGGGAGGCGGGGACCCAGCAGGATCAGGCCCTGGTCCCCAGCCCGGATCGGGCCCCCGCTCCAGCCTCCATGGAGGGCTCTGGATACTTTATTTTCTTCAGCCCTCCCCCCCCCCCAGCCCTCCTCCGCCCCCTCCCCCCATTGTCCCCCAGCCCCTTCTCCCCACCCCCATCCCATTGCCCCCCACGGCTGCTCCCCAGCCTCTGCTGCCCCCCACCCTCTCCGTCTCAGGCACTGCGGGATCCTTTGGATAAGCAGGGGGGAGCCGGGAGCTTCCCCTCGACCCCCCGCCTGAGCCCTGCCTGCAGCTAGGCCTGTGTTCACCCACACGCTGGCCGGGCCCTCGCCAGGGCCCCGAGAGCCCCGGAGCTGGCAGCGGGACGTGGGGGGCACCAGGGAGGAGTGGGGCAAACGGCGGGATTGAGCCACACGCCCCAGTGCGGCTGGGAATTGCCCTTTCCCAGGGCCGGCACAACCCATTAGGCGACCTAGGCGGTCGCCTCGGGCACTAACATTTGGGGGGCGCCGGCGCCCCGGTCGTCGGTGGTATTTTGGGGGCGGGACCTTCCGCCGCCTCTGTCGGGGGCGGCATTTCGGGGGTGGGACCTTCCAGCACCTAGGGCGGCGAAAAAGTTGGTGGCGCTCCTGCCCTTTCCCCATGGGGCCCTCCCCACCCCACCCTGTCCCCCCATCTCATCTCATCCCACCGTCTCTGCCCATTGGGATTTCCCTCCCCCCCCAACTCCCGCATTCCCCCCCCCCAGTGGTCAACAAGTTACAGGCAGTGTTGCCAACCCCCTCCTCCCCCCACCCCGCCCCCAGACATCGAACGCCCCCTCTCAGTTCAATTCCTGGGAAAAACACGAAAAACCCTGTCCGCGTCCGGCAGCTCTGCTCAGTCCTGGGGGCGACCAGTGGGGGGCCAGCATCCTTCTCCTCTCCCCCTCACCGGGCTTTGGGAAACCGCCCCCCCACACCCCTTCCCTGTCCCCTCCCTGGGGCAGGTGCTCCCTGCCTGCGCTGGGGGGTTCTGGGCAGGAGGGGGTTAAGGAGCTGTGCATGATAACAGCCCTTTTGTCATTGAATGAGGGGAAGGAAAAGGCTGCCTGCCTGAGAGATAATCAGTCACTTTCAGCACCGGGAAGCGAGCGAAGGGAAGGGAAGGGAGCTCCCAGCGGCTGGAGCCCAGGGCAGTGGGGGGACGGGGCAAGGAGGGGCAGCGGGCGCGGGCAGACTCGGAATTCCAGCCATGGTCCCGGGGCAGCCCGCTGGGGTCTAGGGGGTTGGCGCGGGGGAGCCGGGGGGCTGCACCTCGGGGGGCAGCGATGCGCCAGTGACGCCATGCGGTGGGCGCTGGTGGTGCTGTGTGGGGTCCTGTGCCAGCTGGGCGGGTCACGGGGCCAAGGGGCCAACCTGACGCTGGCCGTGCTGCTGCCGAAGCAAAACATGACCTACCCGTGGGCCTGGCCCCGCGTGGGCCCCGCCATCTGGCTGGCCATCGAGCGGATCAACCGGCAGCCGGACCTGCTGCCGGGCCACACGGTGCGCTGGGTGTTCGGGAACAGCGAGGACAAGCACGGCGTCTGCTCCGACCAGGACGCCCCCGTGGCCGCCGTGGACCTCAAGCTGAACGACAACCCCGACGCCTTCATCGGGCCCGGCTGCGTCTACAGCTCGGCGCCCGTGGCCCGCCTGACCACCCACTGGAAGCTGCCGCTGGTGACGGCCGGGGCGGAGGCCCACGGCTTCGACAACAAGGACGCGTTCTCCCTGACCACGCGGGCCGGGCCCAGCCACCGCAAGCTGGGCGAGTACGCCGTGGGGCTGCAGCGCCACTTCAACTGGACCCACCGCGCCATGCTGGTCTACTCGGACGAGAAGACGGACGACCGGCCCTGCTTCTTCGCCATCGAGGGGCTGTACATGCAGCTGCCCACCGTCCGCAACCTCACCGTGCTGGACATCTCCTTCAAGGACCGAGACCAGGTCAATTACACCTTCCTCATCCAGGAGATCAAGCAGAAGGGCAGAAGTAAGTGACCCTCCCACCCCACCTCGGTGCGGCTGCTTCCAGGGACCCCCCCCACCCCGCCCCACGGTGCCACAAGCCCCCTATGCAACATCTCCCTATTGCAGCCTCCTCCCTCCCCGCAGCCCTGCCTGCCACTTCAGTGCAACTTTGCCCCCCTGCTCTGCCACGCAACTTCCCCCCCCCCGCCCGATGCAGCCACCCCAGGGTTCACCTCCCCCAGCCCAACCCACCCCAGCACCCCCGGCAACACCCCCGCATGGCACCCTTCTTCAGCCGAACAATGCAAGGGCCCCCGGTGCCGCGCCACCTCCTTAATGCACCCCCCCCCCCACGGAAACGCTGCCCCCCTTCTCCCAGCCCCCCACATGGAACAGATCCAGCCCCTTGGATTCCCAGCGGACCGGGGGGGGGGGGGAAAGTTTTCTCCGAGTTGCTTTGTGTTAACTTGGTGGTGTGCTGCCGCTCCAGCCAGCCCAGCGCAGGCTCTGTTTCCCCGGCTCCCTGCACACCGAGTGGGGGAGCCGAGCGGTGTTGGGGGGGGCTCTGAATCGGAAAAGGCAAGGAGCTTGCTGGGATGGGGGAGGTGGGGTCAGTCGCCCCTTTGTAATGTACACCCCTCCCCCGGGCAGTGAGAGAGGGGAGCTTGGACAGGTCGTGTCGGGGGCCCCTCCAAGCCCAAGTGGGAGTCCGGCTGCAGGGAGATGGGGTGCGTTTGGTCTGCTCCCATCTGGCCCTGGTCTGGGGAATTCTGCTTGGGGGTTTGAATCTGTCCCCAGCCGAAGCCACTCGAGGTGCAATCCACCCGTCCGGTCCCATCTCATCCCCCAGGACAGGACCCTTCCCAGTGCTGTGTCCCAGCGGCAGGGGGCTGGCTCCCCATGGGAGATGTAAGGTGGGAGCATCCCCCTGCCGGAGCCGTGCCCCAGCCGCTGCACAGCCCCTGGGGCGACCCCGTGGGGCCGTGGGATTCTTGCTGAGCGTCTTTCATTCCAAACTCTCGGTCTCCACGAACGCCCCAGCCTGGCCACCAGAAGGCAGGTGGGCCCCAGCCTGCCGGGGTGCAGCGGGCAGCTGCAGGGCAGAGCCCAGCCTGGGGCAGGGGCACCTGATGGGGAGACAAGCTCTGAATCCCCCCAGCCCAGATGGCTCTCGGCTCTAAGGGCCTGATCCAAACCCGGCTACGGGAGGAGACTGTCCAAGGACAGCAGGGAACTGGGCTGGGGCCTTTGCTCAAACCTGCACGTTGGGGAGGTGACCCACAGATGGGCAGTGAACGTCCCCCTCCCCCCCTCGCCTCCAACTATGTGTCCAGCCGGACCACGGAGCCCTGGGCTTGGGACCGTCTAACTTCCGCTGGCTCGGAGACGCACAGCAGGGACTCAGTGCTGCCCGCCTCGGGCGGGCGTGTGTCTCGGTGTGTGTGCGGGTGTGGAGACGGATTGAGTCGCAGGGCGCCTGGAAATCCGCTGGCCACGGAAAGACGCGGAACTGGCCCCTTGACAGAGAATCTTCAGCTTTTACATTCAGTGAACAAATAAAAACAGGCACCGTAGGACCCCGTTTAGCCGAGCCCCCCGTTATCCGGCGCTCCCTGGGGCAGCGGGGCCTGGGCTTCAGCTCTCAGCCCCGGTTCGGTTCATACGCAGAGCTGGATAAACGGGCTTCTACTGGCTGTCACTAAAACCTCGTGTTCGGCGGATACCTGTGTATACTGTGGCTGGGGTCAGCGCTTCGGTTTAACCTGCCTAGGTTTGTGTTTGTATTGGAGAATGTTGGGGTTTTTATCACAGAAAACTAGGATCCCTGGTGGATGTGTGTACGTGTGTGTGGTTGTGTACATGCGTGTGCGCGTGCAGATGGATGGATTTGTGCGTGTGCTTTGGGGGGGCGGCTGGGGCAGGCTGATGGATCATCTCCCTGGCCAGGGTTTATTGCACCCTCACTGGGTTTCTAACCCACCGAATCCTGGGCACCTGGCACTGAAAAATCGTAGCCCCAACCTGCCCCGTGCTCCCTGACCCCATGGCCCGTCCCACAGAGCCAGCTCCTGGCCTGGCTGGGACAAAAGGCAGGAGACCTGGCCGTCTGGAAGTCAAAGCTGCTATGGCAACGCCCGGCCTCATCTGCGTGGCTGCTCCCTGAGGCCTGCCCGGCCCAGGGCTGAGCACCCGGCCCTGCTGCGGGGGAGCGCGGTACAGCAATGAGCTGCGTCAGCGCCTGCCCTGGCTTTGTGCCGACGTCATTCAGAGCAGGATCCGGCCCCCGAGGCTGTGAGCTCTGCGGGCCAGGGGCCGTCTCCGCGCTGCGCCTGTACAGCGCCTGGCGCAGTGGGGCCCGATCTGGGACCGGGCATCTCAGTGCTCCCCGAACACACCTAATGAGAGCCGGGGGTCAACAGGCGATGGCTCCGGCCCGGGTCGGAGCCAGGCAGGAATTCCTGTGTGTGGGGAGGGGAGTCACTGCTCAGATAGCAGGCGATGGGGAGAGGGCTGGGGTAAGCAGAGACACCCCTGGGAGGCAATACCCTGGTTTATTCAGCCTCCCTGCCTCCACCCAGCTGCCTGGCTCCTGTGGGGCCCAGCCGGGAAGCCTGACCCTGGGTGACAGAGCAGCCCGTGACCCCCTCCCTTCCCCCACCATACCCAGGCGGGAGGTACGGATCCCTGGAGGCACAAGGGGGGCAGGGATTGGAGCGGAGTGACGCCCCCCAGCCCGTCTCACAGCCGGGCACCCCAGCGCCATGGTGATGGGCTTCCCGTGGAGACGCTGTGATAGCTGGGAGGGGGAGCACCCCGTGGATGGGCCGGGGGGGGGCAGAGCGCCCCGATGCCTGGTGGGAGCATTCAGCCCAAAGTTCTCCTCCCGCTCCCCCCATGTCAAACCGTAAATCCAAGCAGCAACCCCTGACCTCAGCTCTGTAGCGCCCGTGTCCCCCCTGGGCCTGCCCCGAAGATGCCCCCACCCCCAGCCTAGGGGGAGTGAATCCGAATCAGCCGCCCAGCTTCATCTGCAAACACGGGGGAGCCAGGCCTGCGGCCCAGCCAGGCAGAAACCCTGGGCTCGGGGGCAGCAGGGGGCTGGGGGCAGAGCCAGTGTCATCCCTCCCTGTACAGCCTGCTCCATCTAGCTGCTCCCCCGTCTGACCAGGTGTCCCAGGGGCGCCCGGTGTCCGGGGGGGCTGCCGGACATGGGGGGCTCGGCTCTGAGCCACGTCTCCCTGTAGGAGGGATGAGCCAGGCTCCGTGCCCACTTGCCCATAGGCCGGATGCCCAGCGGCCCCCACCCTGGCTGGGTAGGGCACACCGGAGCGAGGTGATGTTATTAGTGGAGGTTTTTCTAGGGGTGCCAGTGGATCACGGCCATTCTATCCCACGAGTGAGGGACGCGGCTTCCTCCCGGGGGGCGAAGGACTGAGGATGCTGCGGTGGTGCTAATTAATGTCATTAACCCTCCCAGCCCAACCTCGAGTGCCAGCTTTTCCGGGGCCGAGCATCTACCCTCCGGGCCAGATTTACCAAGGAGCCCGGCCCCCAGCTGGCCCCCAGCAGGCCGGATTCTTCTGCAGCTGAATCGTTTTGAGACTCTGGCCCTAGAACTTCCTCAGTCCCCGAAATGCAGCCATGTCTGGGGTGGGCCACGGCCGCTGAGCGTACAGCCACATGGCAACGCTGCCAGATGTTTTAAGCCAGGAAGTGAAGAGGAATCCTGTAACGGGGAGTCCAGGGAGGCAGAATGCAGGGATGCAGGCCGGAATTAGGGGTGATTATCTTGTCTCCAGGAGGAGGGGCACTTCCCTGTTTGCAGCTGCAACTTCTTTAGCGTTCCGCTCCCCCGGGTAGGTGTGGCAGTGCCGGATTTGCACCCGAGCTCGCAGAGGGGCACTTGTGCCGTTTATACAGAGGCACGGAGCCCACTTACTCCCATCCGCCTCTTCCTCTGCTTCATTTCCTAATGTGTGGGGGTTTCTGTATGCCTTCCACAGCTCACCCATGTGTCATGGGCCCTGCACTGCAGTCACTTCATGAGGATTCCCCTTTCGTTCAGGTGCCTGGGCTTATGCAGCAGGAGGATGTGAGTTCTGTCCGTGTTGGTGCCATGCAGTTCCAGGTGGCCCTTTAAGGGGTGCCTGGCCCTTTAAGGGGAGATGGGCACAGCCCCACCTGTGACCCACTTAGTTCACGTCCCCAGAAGCAAAGTCACATGATTGGCAGGTCAGGTGTCTAAATCAGGCCTCTGGGGTGGAAATAAAACCAGGTGAGCAGGAAGACCCTTGGGGGAGGTCTTGGGGGTTGTTGTTGGACAGAGTCACGGGCTGGCAGAGGGCTGGGGTGGAGGCAGTAGGAGCCAGCAGAGCTGGCTGGAGAGTAGAGAGAAAATCCTCTAGTGGAAAGAAGCCACAGCAGGGCCGGGGGCTGGCTGGCTCCCACGGCGCTGTGGGGCTGGGCGTGGTGTGGGGGTCCCCGGGGGCTGGCTGGCTCCCAGGGCGCTGTGGGGCTGGGCGTGGTGTGGGGGTCCCCGGGGGCAGGCTGGCTCCCAGGGCGCTGTGGGGCTGGGCGTGGTGGGGGGGTCCCCGGGGGCTGGCTGGCTCCCAGGGCGCTGTGGGGCTGGGCGTGGTGGGGGGGTCCCCGGGGGCTGGCTGGCTCCCAGGGCGCTGTGGGGCTGGGCGTGGTGTGGGGGTCCCCGGGGGCTGGCTGGCTCCCAGGGCGCTGTGGGGCTGGGCGTGGTGTGGGGGTCCCCGGGGGCTGGCTGGCTCCCAGGGCGCTGTGGGGCTGGGCGTGGTGTGGGGGTCCCCGGGGGCTGGCTGGCTCCCAGGGCGCTGTGGGGCTGGGCGTGGTGTGGGGGTCCCCGGGGGCTGGCTGGCTCCCAGGGCGCTGTGGGGCTGGGCGTGGTGGGGGGGTCCCCGGGGGCTGGCTGGCTCCCAGGGCGCTGTGGGGCTGGGCGTGGTGGGGGGGTCCCCGGGGGCTGGCTGGCTCCCAGGGCGCTGTGGGGCTGGGCGTGGTGTGGGGGTCCCCGGGGGCTGGCTGGCTCCCAGGGCGCTGTGGGGCTGGGCGTGGTGTGGGGGTCCCCGGGGGCTGGCTGGCTCCCAGGGCGCTGTGGGGCTGGGCGTGGTGGGGGGGTCCCCGGGGGCTGGCTGGCTCCCAGGGCGCTGTGGGGCTGGGCGTGGTGGGGGGGGCCCCGGGGGCTGGCTGGCTCCCAGGGCGCTGTGGGGCTGGGCGTGGTGTGGGGGTCCCCGGGGGCTGGCTGGCTCCCAGGGCGCTGTGGGGCTGGGCGTGGTGTGGGGGTCCCCGGGGGCTGGCTGGCTCCCAGGGCGCTGTGGGGCTGGGCGTGGTGTGGGGGTCCCCGGGGGCTGGCTGGCTCCCAGGGCGCTGTGGGGCTGGGCGTGGTGTGGGGGTCCCCGGGGGCTGGCTGGCTCCCAGGGCGCTGTGGGGCTGGGCGTGGTGTGGGGGTCCCCGGGGGCTGGCTGGCTCCCAGGGCGCTGTGGGGCTGGGCGTGGTGTGGGGGTCCCCGGGGGCTGGCTGGCTCCCAGGGCGCTGTGGGGCTGGGCGTGGTGTGGGGGTCCCCGGGGGCTGGCTGGCTCCCAGGGCGCTGTGGGGCTGGGTGTGGTGGGGGGGTCCCCGGGGGCTGGCTGGCTCCCAGGGCGCTGCCAAGCTCTGTCTGTCCCTGGTGCCTCTATTTCACGACGTTCGTTCTGTGTCTGCCTGGGTTTGTTTTGTCTCGTCGGCGGCTATTTCTGGGCCTGGCACGCTCCCTGCCCGGCTTCGCGCTCCCTCCAGGGACCTTCCCTGAGCCCGTCGCTGCTGCTGGACTGGGCAAGGGGCGGCCCCACAGAGCAGCTCCCCGGCCAGGGGGTGCATGGGGCGGCCCGGGGCTGCGACAGGGCGGGAGGTCTGGGCTGCCTCTCCCACCTCTCTGCTTTCCCCCAGCAGGAGGCGGTGTCCTGGGCAGGGCACTCACCCCCTCCAAAGCACCCACTGGGCATCTGGGCGCAGGGCCCCCTTCCACACCCTGCCCGCAGGCCCTCACCACCCCCCCCCGGATGGACCCCCCCAGGGCCTGTCGGTCTCTCCGAGCCGAGCTGGGATCCTGCCCCCGGCCGGTCTCCTCTCCCAGCAGGAGCCGGGGCCCGCGGGGCAGGGCCGGGGCCGGGTGCTGGGCGAGCGCCTCGGATAAATCATGGCCTGAAGCCTGGGCTGGAGGGGAGGAGGCGCCGAGTCAGCACAACAGGAAGCCCCTGGGCTGGCGCCCTGGCTGCGGAGGGGCCGAGCGCTGACTCGGCCTGGCCGGGGCCCCGCTGACCGAACGCGCCCCCTGACCCCGGCCACGTTGGCTGACACGGCTGGGCCGGCGGCAGGGAAAC
Source organism: Platysternon megacephalum (assembly GCA_003942145.1). Lineage (NCBI taxonomy): Eukaryota > Metazoa > Chordata > Testudines > Platysternidae > Platysternon > Platysternon megacephalum. The sequence continues at coordinate 371,388 of QXTE01000461.1, forward strand.
AACAGGCCAGGCTGCGCGCGGCCGGAAAATAACAGGATGTTCCCGGCCCGCTGAGGCCTAGGCGAGGGTGGGCTCCGACCCCCTCCCTGCTCCCCATCCCCTGGGCGCTGGGCTTTTTCGCGTCTCCTCCAGGGCGAGATCGCTGGTCGGCTTCCTGGCCCCGTGTCTCGAGCGGCCCCAGCCTGTCAGGGCCGGGCGCTCATTCCGGGATTGTCTCCGGGGCGGCCCCCGGGCTGGCTGTGCTGGGGATGCTCTGGCCTGCCACCTGTGGCTCGTGGCACTGCTGCCCCCCAGCACAGCGGGTGTAAGCAGGGCCATGGCATGCCTGTGGGCACAGCTGCCAGGGGCTGGGGGAGTCAGGTCCCCAGCTCCCGCTGGCCTTAGTTGGGCTGGGCGGGTGCCACCCTGGCTGCTGGCACCAGTGGGGGATTTTAGGGTTGAGCAGCTGGCGTGGTGCCCCCCCATGTGCAGCCCACCTCTCCCTTGGCCTGCTATTGCCACGGGGACAAACACCAGCTGTGGCTAAATCGATCTGTCGTTGGGAAGGGCCGGCTGAGCCACGGGATGGGCTGCCTCTGTTCGCAGCCCCACCTCTCTGACTTGACAGACGGGCAGCCGTGCCCCCCGCCCGGCCCAGGCGAGGATTGTGCCCGCTGGGGGAGCGGGCAGGGGGCTGCTGCCCACAGCTGCAATTTTATAATCTACTTCGTCCTGCCAGCAGTGCAGGGGACTGTGGGGCCCCCCACCCGCCTTTCGAGGCAGGGAAGCGGAGTTTGTTTCACACACTCATTTGTGACCCTCCCAGCAGTCCTGGACGCGCCCCCTTCATGGTGGGGGGAGGCTGGGGCAAGTGCAGGGACCTGCCCCCAAATCACAGAGTGAGCTGGGGCTAGAGCCCAGGAGTCCTGCTTCCCAGCCCCGCCCCTCCCCTGCTCTAACCACTAGACCCCACTCCCCAGCCAGAGTCAGGGAGAGAACCCAGGAGTCCTGCTTCCCAGTCATTATATAGCACCCCCACCCCCCTCAGCCCTTTTGTGGTGTGTAGCTCTGGGCGCCTGGACAGCCAGGCCGAGCCCCCTCCCTCCAGCGCTGGCTGCGTCCTGGGGGCCTGGCTCGGCCCTGGGCCCTTGTGAGGCGGGCTGGGGAACAGCTCGTTAAGCTCAGCTCCTCCAGATTTCACAACCTCGGCGTAGTGCGAAGGGCTCCCAGGGGAGGCGGCTCTGGCAGCTCATGGCGGGGTGGGGCGGCGGGGGGTGGGGGCTTGTTGTCTTTCCAGCTCAGCACAGGAGGAATATGGAGAAAAGTGCAGGCAGAGCCCTGGGGGTTTGGCTTCCTGGCTGTGCCTGCCAAGGGCCTGGACCCCTGCTCTGGCATGGGCTAGCAGGAAGTCCTGGTGGCTCCTGGCTACTCCAGCCCCGGCCTCGTCCATAGGGGGCACTGTGGGGCACAGGGCAGGAGGAGCGCTAGGCTGCGGGGGGGAGGGTGTGTCTGGTGTGCGTGTGCACGAGTGTGTGTGTCCTGTGGGTGTGGGTGTGCATGGCGGGCTGTGTGGGTCACACACCGGCCCCTGTGCCCGGCCATGCCCCACGGGGCGTCCCCAGCTCTCTGCTGCACCAGCCCGCCCGAGGGACTGCCGGGGCCAGGACAGTGCCTGAGCTGCAGGCGAGGCCAGTAACCCGTCCAGCCGCTTCCCCTCTGGCGGCAGAGCAGGGGGGCAAGTGGGGAGCATTTGGGTCAGGGCAGGGTCTCGGGGCACGGCGGGGTCCATGCGTTGCTCCCTTGGCTCTGACAGCGCTGGAGCTAGAGAATCCGGGCCAGGGTCCCCTCAGCGTCCTTGGAGCCGCCAGCCTGGCCCAGGCGCCCCAGGACAGAGGAGCCCCCGGCGATACGGGGCACGTGTCCGGGGGCTGGTGCCACTAACCCCTCCTTGCCCCTTCAGTCGTGTACATTTGCTGCTCCCCGGACACCTTCCGCCAGCTCATGCTGCAGGCCCGGCGCGAGGGGCTCACGCAGGGGGACTTCGCCTTCTTCTACATCGACATCTTCGGGGCCAGCCTGCAGGGCTCCCGCTTCCCCGACCCCCAGAGGCCCTGGAGCCGCGGGGACAAGGAGGACACCAACGCCAGGGAGGCCTTTAAGGTGAGTGCCCAGGATGGAGCCCGCCAGCCGGGTACCTGGGGAGGCCAGGTGCCAAGTGCAGATCCCGGCCTGGCTCTTTGAGGAGAGGGCAGCACTGGCTGGGCCTGTTATCGGTCACTGCGCTGGCACCAGGGGGTTCAAAGAGGGTTGGGTCGTAACTACAGCAAGGGGCTGGGAGCCCGGACGCCTGGGTTCTATTCCGAGCTCTGGCCTGGAGTGTGCTCTTCTGCTTAGACCGGGTGGGGCTGGGGCTGGGTTCTCTCCCGGCTCTGGGGGGAGTGGGTCCTAATGTTATCAAAGGGAGCCTGGAAGCCAGGACTCCTGGGTTCTATTCCCACCGCTGCCACCAATTTGCTACGTGAGGTTGGGCCAGGTTCTGTGCCTCGGTTTCCCCATCTGTAAAAGAAGGGCTGGTGATCCTGCTGCCCACCAGGGGTTTGGAGTCAGTGCCTGAGTCCCTTGCTGGATTATTGGAGCAGCTCTGCCAGCCCGTAGAAACAGGGAGGCCCAATGATGCCAGGGGCTCCGGTGTGGAAGGGGGAAGAACCCAGTGTAGGAAGCAGCTGAGGTGCGGCACAGGGGACTTTACGGAGCCTCGGCCGCTCATGACCTCCCAGGCTGCCGAGCTCAGCGGTGGTGGGCACCTGGGGTAGTGCTGGTGCCTAGCTGGGAGGGCTGCCGCGGTGCCTGGGGCCGGAGCAGCGGGGCGATGGTGCTGTCCCCCTTGCAGCCAGAACAGGCCGTGTTTGCACCTGGCACAGGGCAGTGACACTGGCACACGTGCTAAGGTGCACCCAGCTTCACCAGTAAAGGTGCCGCGGGCAGGTTCTAGGGCACTGCCCTGCCTGGGGGAGGGGCACTGGGCTGACGGGCTCAGTTTGCAGCTCTGGAGCCCTGGGTTCGAATCCTGCTGAATGCACTTGTGAAATGAGTTTGCTGGGCCTCAGCCCAAATTGCCCCAGCCAGGCCCCTCTGTTGCCCTAGCGACCAGGGGCCGTGGGGGCAGCTTGTGCCCCCCACCCTCCCTGCTTCTGGCCAGCCCCTGCCTGTTTGCTCTTTGCTGCCAGCAAATAACGAGGAGGGAGGAAGGAAGCGAGATAATTTCCCCGGGTTTGAGCACTGCCAGGGAAGGCTATTAATAGCCCGGGGGCGGGACGCTGCCCCCAACCTCCCCAGGGAGCCCAGGCCTGGAGGGGCCGAGGGAGCCTGCGGGCTGCGATCCTGGAAGCAAGATGGGGCTGAGGAAGGGGCCAGACTGGCAGACCTGGAGGCTTCTGCCCACTGGCTAGGGGAGCCGGGCAGTGGTGGGGGGAGTCCCTGGGAGGTGCCAGATCACCAGCCAGCCCAGCCACCCTCCCGCAGGGAGTCCTGGCACCCGCCCACCCGTGGGGCTGCAGGTGCCATGTGGGAAACCCAGGCCCATCACCTCCCCCAGGCCTCCCGTCTCAGCCTCTCTCCCCCTCCCCCCCCCCCCCCCCCCCGCACCGGCCGCCCCTCCTTGGCCAGAGACAGCAGGGCCGGTCACCAATAGGGAACGGGGGGGGGGGCCACAGAGACTCGCCCGCAGTCTGTGCATGGGGTAGCACCCCTCTGTCCTGGGGCAGCATGGGGCACCCCAGCTCTTCTCCCCCCCCCAGCCCATGGCACCACCGCAGCGGTTCTGAGCAAGCCCATCCCTTTCAGATGAACTACATCGCGGCGGCCTTCCACGACGGGGTGCTGCTCTACGCCCGGGCCGTGAACGAGACCCTCCAGCAGGGCGGCAGCGTCCAGAACGCCAGCGCCATCACCCGCCACATGTGGAACCGCACCTTCTATGGTGAGCGCCGCCGGCCAGGGCCCCGGCCCCTGCCCCCCCAGCCGTACGGACGCAGGAGTCTCCAGTGGCTGCCCCTGGGAGGGGGGCAGAGACCCCTTTGTGCAGCCCGAAGCCCTGGGAACGCTGGGGGAGAAGGGAGGTCCTGGGGGGACTTGGCCTGTGATTCCCGGCAGGGCCAGCGGGGGCGCCACTCCCGTGGTGCTGGCCACGGAGCCAGGTGCCAGCCGCCGTCCTGCCCTGCCCTGCCCAGCGCTGCCAGACGGATCCTTTCCCCAAGCCGCTCGTGCCGCCTCTCCGGAAATTCCAGGGCTGGTATCGTTAGCGGCTCGGGGCGTGAGCTGGGCCGGGAGATGGATGGGCTGTGGAGTGATGGAGCCGCTCCCCTCGCAGCCCTGCGCCCACGCCAGGGACCCCGCCGGAAAGCATCTCGAATGCCCTAGCCGGGCTCCACCTGGCTCCGCTCCCCCTTCTGGTGGTGCCCCTCCGCCATGGGGCTGAGGGGACGCTGGGCTGCCGGAGGGTCTGTCAGACGAGCCCCAGCCTGGGGGCCTGCGCTCTTTGGAGTCAGCCCCCGGCCACTTTCTAACATGGGGAGGGGGCGAAATTCCCCAGCAGTTCCCGCGGCGTGCAGGTTTCTCCTTCACTTTTTAGCCAGTACTGTGTGGTGTTGCTGTGCACTGCTGCGCTCCACCCCAGAGGCAGCTGCATCTCAGCACCGGGCAAGGGATCCCTGTATAACCAGCCTCTGCGCCCCACCCCAGAGGGGCTGCATCTCAGAGCCATATGGTCTCCCCGATATCCCCTTCTCCACTTGTAGCCTCAAAGCCTGACTTTTCGGGCCTTCTGCCCTTTGACCCCTGGGTGCTGCCCTGCGAGGGGGCTGGTCCCGCGGTCTCTCACCCCCCCTTCCCCGCAGGAGTCACCGGCTTCCTGAAGATTGATGAGAACGGAGACCGGGAGAGCGACTATTCGCTGTGGGACATGGACCCCACGTCGGGCACATTCCAGGTCAGTGGGTGTCTGGGCCCAGCCTCCCAGCTCTGTCCTCTGCAGCCACCCCTGAGGCTGGGCTGGGACGGCTTCGAGCCGAACCCAGGGCCCCATTACCTGGGGGTTATAGCTGGTGGGGGGAGGGGGTGATGGCAGCCTGGGACCCTGGGGGGTTCCTGCTGCTGGCCCCATCCCAGAGCCCCCCTCTCTCGCCCTCTGCAGATCGTCTACAGCTACAATGGCACCACCAAGAAGATGAGCGCGGTGCCCGGGCGTGAGATCCACTGGCCGGGGAAAGGCGTGCCCAGGGACGTCCCGCCCTGCGGCTTCGACAACAGCAACCCCCTGTGCCGCAAAGGTGGGGCCAGCGTCCCAGGCCCCTCCCGGGCTTTGCAGAGCAAGTTCTGAGGGTTTCGTTCCCTTGCCCAGGCCCCTGGTGCTGCTCCAGGCAGCCTTCGCCCCTGGAGCGCGGCCAGGACAAATACCTTCCCGCCGGCAGAATCCAGCCTCCCCCGGCGGGGAGGGGCTGCGCTGGGCTGGCCACATGAAAACAAGCCCCTCCAGCCAGCCCCAGCTGTGCGGCTGCATCCCTCCCCCCCAGCAGGCTTTGCACCCCATATGGGGGTGTGGGGAGCTGCCCCCTTCCTGCGAGCCCAGCCTGGGCTCCTCACCAGCAAAGCCACGATGGGGGGACAAGTCTCCTTGGTGTTTCTCTGCACCTGGTACCCTTTGCCCCCAGAACAGGCCCAGCAACTGGGCACGCTCCCCCCCTCCAATCCCGCTTTGGGCGTTGCTGCCTACTGGGTGTTGTCATAGGAACTTTCCTGGCTGAGACCCCCCGGCACAGACCAGCACATGCAGCCCCTGGGCTGGACTCGAACTCAGGACTCTGAGCCAGCCGCTCCCCATCATCACCCTCCTCCCTTGTTCTGCAGCCAGCTTAACCACCCTGGAGATCCTCTCCGTCATGGTGAGCCTCATCCTGCTGATTATCACCATCACCTCCTTCTTCATCTACAGGTGCGGGGAGGGGCCCTGCACCCCCGGGGCTGGGCCGGGGAGGGGGATACGTCTGGCTGACCTTGCCCAGGATGCAGGGACGGGGATATGGGGCGGGGGGCTCTACTGCAAATGCAGGGGGAGGGGCAGGGGGTCAAAGTGATGCTGGAGAAATGCTCCTGCTTTACAGGCAGATGTGGGGGAAGGAGACACCAGGGGGTGGAGGTGGGATTGGGGCCGGGAGGGGATATTTGTCCTGGGTTTGGGCAGCACCTGGCCCAAGGGGGTGGTTGGCCATGGCTCAGGCAGGTGCTACCGCCATACAGATAACTAGCAGCGTGGGGGGATGTGGGGAGCACTGGGAGCTGGTACCCGGTGCCCTCTCACACCCCACCCCCCCGGTGTGTCCCGGAGCAGGAAGCTGAATCTGGAGAAGGAGCTGGCGGCCGAGCTGTGGCGTGTGTGCTGGGAGGACGTCCAGTCCAGCAGCCTGGAGAAACACCTGCGCAGCACCGGGAGCAAACTGACCCTGTCCCTGGTGAGCCCCCCGGGGCTCAGCCGCCTGGCGGAGGAGGGTGTGGTATCTGGCTGGGACCCCAGGCCAAGCAGCCCCCCCGAGGAACCCCCTTTCCAGCCGGCACTGCATTGCAGGCATCTCTGGGCGAAGGCAGCCAGGCCAGGGCCCCTGGTTACAGCTGTGGATCCAGGGAGGTTAATTAAAAGCAAATCCGATCAGGGAGCCCTGAGCAGCTGCTGAGCCAGGCCAGGGGTTGGAGGGAGCCACAAGAGGTGTGGGGGGGGGGGCTGGGGGCTCCAGCTGGCTCTGAAGCGATGATAGGGAGGAGTCCCCACGGCCTGCTGGGGCCCCCTCCAGCCACTGTCACCCTTCCAAGCCTCTGCCCTCCCCTCCAACCCCCTCCCCCCAACCCCTGCAGCAGGAGTGGGGGGGGTGAGAGACGGGAGGGAGGGTTCCCCGAGGGCTGCGAGGGGGGGTGCCCCAGAAATCCTGGGGTTCCATTCCCTGCAGGAGGGGGCGTGTCGGCGCTGCCCCCTGCGCCCGCTGTCCCCCCTGACACCGGTGCTTGCCTCCGCACAGAGAGGCTCCAACTACGGCTCCCTGCTGACCACGGAGGGGCAGTTCCAGGTCTATGCCAAGACGGCCTATTACAAGGTGGGTGCGGGGATCCCGCCTGAGCGCACGGGGGAGCAGCCAGGAGCTGCAGGGAGCGGGGCGGGGTCAGTAGGGGGAGCGGGGCGGGGTCAGTAGGGGGCGCTGCGCTGCGGGGAGAAGGGCAGGGTCAGTAGGGGGAGCGGGGCTGGGTCAGTAGGGGGCGCTGTGCTGCGGGGAGTGGGGTGGAGTCAGTAAGGGGGCGGGATCAGTAGGGGGAGCAGGGCGGGGTCAGTAGGGGGCGCTGTGCTGCGGGGAGTGGGGCGGAGTCAGTAAGGGGGCGGGGTCAGTAGGGAGCGCTGTGCTGCGGGGAGTGGGGCGGGGTCAGTAAGGGGGCGGGGTCGGTAGGGGGAGCGGGGCGGGGTCAGTAGGGGGCGCTGCAGGGAGAAGGGCGGGGTCGGTAGGGGGAGCGGGGCAGGGTCAGTAAGGGGGCGGGGTCAGTAGGGGGAGCGGGGCGGGGTCAGTAGGGAGCGCTGTGCTGCAGGGAGAAGGGCGGGGTCAGTAGGGGGAGCGGGGCGGGGTCAGTAAGGGGGCGGGGTCAGTAGGAGGAGCGGGGCGGGGTCAGTAAGGGGGCGGGGTCAGTAGGGGGTGCTTTCCCCTGGCCGTCAGTGTCCATACCCCCCCTCTGAGCTCCTCCCAATCTCTTTCTCCAGGGGAACATCGTGGCGGTGAAGCACATCAATCGGAAGAGAATCGAGCTGACGCGGAAGGTGCTGTTTGAGCTGAAACACGTAGGTCCCCGGCCAGCGCTCGGGCAGGTGGCTGGGCTGAGGGGCTCGGTGCGGCTGGCTCTGGGGCTCGGCGTGTTTCTGTTCGGCTCCGCGGGGGCTGCCCGGCTTGTACGGCTGAGGATCCAGGCGATGCTGGCAAAGGGGCCACGTTACACAGCTGCCCACGTGCACTACGGGGCCCCCCCTCGGAGCACCCGCAAACAGGAGGCTGGGCTGGGCTCTCTTGCCTTCTGCCTTCCTCCCCCTGCCCAGACCCCAGCTTGGGGGGGACCCGGACTCGGCTCCCATATTCTCTGGATGGGAGGGGGTTGGTGGGACCCCTCCCTGCCTTGGGGCCCAGCTCCCCACTCCCCTGCAGTGGCTATTCACTGCCAGAATGTAGTGGGGGGGGGAGGGGGGCAGAGGTCTGGCACCCCCCCCACCCAGCATCCCCATTGCTAACGATGCTCCTGCCTCTCGGTAGTGCCTGGGCCTGTGCGCCTGTGTTCGGAGAGGAGAAAAATACTGACACCCCCCCCCCCCCCCCCCCCCCCCCCCCCCCCCCCCCCCCNTGGCAGCCCCACGCCCGGAGCAGGGCCTCTGGGCGCGAGTCCCACCCCCACCCCGGGGGCCGCGCGGGGGAGGAAGGGGGGGAGCGAGAGCGGGGGCGAAGGGCAGTGCGGGAGAGACCTCACCGGGAGACACCAGTGCCCCTTTCTCTAGCCCCAGCCTGCCCTGAGCGAGCCGAGCACCCGGCCTTGCCCTGGCTCCCTCCTGGGAGCCCAGCCCGGAGTCTTCCCTGGCCGTGCACACGCGTGTGCGGATTCACACGTGTGCAGAGTCACACGCACACACTGAATTCCCAGGCTCCGACTGGCCCCTCCCGTTAGACCTGGCAGCCTGCTGCCTCCCGCGGGCGCCCAGTGGGCGGGGCAGGTCTCTGGCGCTTGCGGCTGCCCCCCAGATCCATGGGGCCAGCCCAAGGCACTGGGAGAGCCCCCTCCAGCCTCTGTGCCCCGGCCTCTCGGCGCAGGTTGATCAGTCCCTAGCGGAGGATCTGGGGCGGGAGGGGTCAGCGCAGTGTCCCTGCAGGGCGGCCTGTGGGCAGGTCCGGGCTGCAGCCACCGCCCCTGGAGAAGGCGAGAGCCTGGTGTGTCCTGCCCCCCTGCTCTGGGCCCCGCTCCCCTCTGTGTGCGGGGGGCTGTCCCAAGCCGCCCTGCCTCGGAGCCCCCACGGGCCGGGAGAGCTGTTAGGGCCTGGGGGTCCCTAGCACCCCGCTCCACCGCCACACCCGGCCCTTGGCACTGGCCATGCCGGAGGCTCTTAATGGGGGTGGCTGGGCGCAGACAGACCCTGTGGTTCCCCCCGTCCCCAGGGAGAGGCCGACTCCCTGTTGTCCTGCCTCTTCCACCCCCATTGACACCAGGGTGCAGGGGGGTGAAGCTGCTGTAAGTGGCTGCACGAGGAGCAGGGGGCCCAGGGCAAGGCCCCGGGGGGGGGGGGGTGGATTTGTAACTGTCGTGGGGCAGCGCTCTGGCCTGGGGCAGGCGACATGATCACAGCGCTTCCCCCCAGCCTCGGAACCAGGATCTCTGCTGCTTTCCCTGCTGGGCAGAGGGGCTCAGCCCCTCTGCAGGAGCTCCAGTGACCCCTGGGTGGCCCCAGAGCCATGACCACAGCTTATGGGCCCTGTTCCCTTTCGGTCCCGGCTCCGGGGCAGACGCCGACCATGGCGACACGGCCGTGGGGCGGGGAGAGCTCCCGGATTAGAGCCACCCCAATCCATGGGGCGTCCAGCCTAGTGCGGCGTGTGGGGTGAATTCCTGCGGTGTCTCGCCGAGCCGGGACGTTCCCTCTGCCCCCGCGCATGGAGGAAGCTTTAGCACGTCGGGTCTTTTTAAATGTATGGGCTGGCCGGGGACCCTCTGTCCCTGCGCCAGCTGTGGGGAAAACATGCCGGGGTTGAGCCAGCGGGAGGGGTGGGGAGGTGACAGGCCGAGAGGAAACTGGCCACATGTTCCACAAGCCCCGTGTCCTGTGCACACGCAGGGCCCGGCTTGCAGGGCGCTGCGCTGCATCTCCCGACATCTGGCTGCAGCTGGAGATGCGGGGGGGAGGGAGGGCGTCGCATTGGGTCATTCCTCTGCTTTTGGGACTGGAATTCAGCACAAGAAGTTGGGTCTGCTGATCACGGAGCGACCTTGGACACACCTCCCACCCCCCACCCCCACCGCACTCAGCTCGCCTCGTAAATATCACGCGCTTGGATGCTGGCCAAGCAATTTCCTGCCCACCTGACTGGCCTGATAAATCCTTCATTAGGCTGAGCAGAGGCTTCCTCCGCAGCGTCTGCCTTCATGGCTGTTAAACAGCTGCTGAGCCCCACCCCAGAAGTGGCTGCATCTCAGAGTCGAGTGAGGGGTCCCTTGTAGAAATAGCGTGACCCTCCCAACACGGGGACCGTCCCGCTTGGGGCCCCCCTCCCATGGGCACTGATGGGGCACAGACAGGCCTGCCCCACGGGGGGATCTCAGAGGTGGCTGCATCCCAGTGCTGGGTGAAGCAATGCCTCTGAGTGGCCTGCAAAGCACTCTGGGAGGAAAGGTACTATGGACTCCAAGCGGCCTTCCCTTAACCCTGCCTTCTCCATCCCCCTGCAGATGAGGGACGTCCAGAATGAACACCTGACCCGCTTCGTCGGAGCCTGCACGGATCCCCCAAACATCTGCATCCTGACGGAGTACTGCCCACGTGGGAGCCTCCAGGTATCGCCGCGCTGGGGCTATGGGGCGGAGGAGATGCAGTGGGGGGTAGTGGATGGGACTGGGAGCTGGGACTCCTGGGTTCTCTCCCGGGCTCTGGGAGGGGAGGGGAGGAGGGTCCAGTGGGTTAGAGCAGGGGGCCTGAGAGCCAGGACTCCTGGGTTCTCTCCTGGCTCTGGGAGGGGAGTGGGGTCCAGTGGGTTGGAGCAGGGGGCCTGAGAGCCAGGACTCCTGGGTTCTCTTCCCAGCTGGGGTGGCCGGGAGGCTCCGTGTGGCAGCCGGCGAAGGTTTGCCTGGTGCTGTGCAGAGCCTGCTGGAAAGCGTTGGGGCAGCAGGGGAGGGGCCCGGTGGGATTCCTGAGAAGCCCCCAGGCCTGATGCCCAGCGCCCTGCGTGCTGCCGTTCCCAGGTGGGGTCGCCAGGCACCGATCTCCTGGCGACGGGAGGAGGAGAAGGGCTGTGACCCGGCGTCCAGGCTGGACTTGGTGCAAATGTGCAGAGCAGTGGGCAGGCCTGTCCGTGCCCCAGCAGTGCCCATGGGAGGGGGGGCCCAAGCGGGACGGTCCCCGCGTTGGGAGGGACACGCTTTGCAGCGGCGATGGCGGGGGCGGTGTCTGAATTAAAAGGAGGGGGCACGGCTGGGCTTCCCCAGAGCCGAGCGAGTGCTGGTGCGGGGGCCGTTTCCAAGCGGGATGATTTATGGGGGGGAGGGCGCTCCCCTCCCACGTTTCCTCTCTCGTGACAGACCTGGATTCCTGGCCGTGCGCTCCGGCGCAGTTCCTCTAATGACTGAGAGAGAGGCCCCCCGGGGGTCCCTGCCGGGTACCCCGCTGGCCGTGGGGCTCCCTGTCGGCCAGCCAGGCGCCATGGGGACATGCTCCCTTATTCTCCAGCTCTCTCTGAACACAGAGAGCCGTCAAGTCCCCCACACCCCTCCGCCCGCCCGGCCGAGCCCCGTCCGTGCCACATGCGCTTTGCACCCCCACTCCGGTGCCGGCTGCACATGGCCCTGGTTCAGTCCCATGCCCGCGTCAGGGGTTGGCCCCAGGCTAGACCAGCCAAGCCTGGTCCGGTGCCACCCGACCCCCATTACCAGCAGGCCTCACTGTGCCACCGCCAGGGGCTGGTGGGGAGACGGGGCTGTCGGGGGGAGTTTGCAGAAGGCTCCAGAGCCCTAGTTGGGGGGAGGAGGGAGAGTAGCTCAGCCCCCACCCCTCTCTGTGCTTGTGCCCGTCCCGTGCAGGACATCCTGGAGAACGAGAGCATCACGCTGGACTGGATGTTTCGGTACTCGCTCACCACTGACATCGTCAAGGTAACGGCCGGCCTCCCGCCTGTGCCCCGCCCCCAGCCCTCCGCCTGCCCCTGCAGCCCCCGGCCTCCCCCTGCCCCCCGCGCCCAGCCCTCTGCCTGCCCCTGCANCTGCCCCTGCAGCACCCGCCTCCCCAGTCCCCTGCGCCCAGCCCTCTGCCTGCCCCCCGCAGCCCCCAGACCCTCTGCCTCCGCCCCCACCTGCCTGCCCCTGCAGCGCCCCCTCCAGCTCCCTGCCATGCCCAATGCCCATACGCAGTCCTTTGCCTTCCCCATGGGGCCTCTGAGCCCAGTTCTGACCCAGACACCAGCTCTGCAGCCCCCCTGCTGCCCCCTGGCAAGGCCTGGCAGGGGATCTGGCCCTCGCTGCAGAAGGTCCCAGGCTGAGGCTCCGGCACCCCCCACCCCGCTTCTCTGCCCCCCCAGGGGATGCTGTTCCTGCACAACGGGGTGATCGTCTCCCATGGCAACCTCAAGTCCTCCAACTGCGTGGTGGACAGCCGCTTCGTGCTCAAGATCACGGACTACGGGCTGGAGAGCTTCCGCCTGGCCCCCGACTCCGATGACTCCCACGCGCTCTTCGCCAGTGAGGGCCGCGGTGCCCCGGGGGCCCCTGGAAACGGGGGGAGGGGTCCCTCGGGGGTGGACACAGCCCCAGCTCTAGCCTGCTCACTCGGCCTGGACCCTGCTGGGTCCGGCCACTGTCTGCCCCATCCCTCCCTGCTGGTCCCGGCCACGGGCCCCCAACCCCCGCTGGGCCCAGCCACGGGCCCCCTGACCCTCACCAGCCACGGTCCCCCCCATCCCTCCCTGATGGTCCCGGCCACAGGCCCCCAACCCCGGCTGGGCCCAGCCACGGCCCCCCCATCCCTCACCAGCCACGGTCCCCCCCATCCCTCCCTGATGGTCCCGGCCACAGACCCCCAACCCCCGCTGGGCCCAGCCATGGCCCCCCCATCCCTCACCAGCCACGGTCCCCCTCATCCCTCCCTGATGGTCCCGGCCACAGGCCCCCCCATTCCTCCCTGCTGGTCCCAGCTATGCCTCCCCCGATCCTCACCAGCCACGCCTCCCCCCATCCCTCCCACTAGTCCTAGCCATGCCGCCCCCCAACCCTCACTGGTCCCCCCATCCCTCCCTGCTGGTCCCAGCCACAGGCCCCCAACCCCCCCTGGGCCCAGCCACGGGCCCCCTGACCCTCACCAGCCACGGGCCCCCAACCCCTGTTGGGCCCAGCCACGGTCCCCCCCATCCCTCACCAGCCACTGGCCCCCCATCACTCCCTGCTGGGCCCAGCCACGGGCCCCCAACCCCTGCTGGGCCCAGCCACGGACCCCCCCATCCCTCCCTGCTGGGCCCAACCACGGGCCCCCAACCCCCGCTGGGCCCAGCCACGGACCCCCCCATCCCTCCCTGCTGGGCCCAGCCACGGGCCCCCCCATCCCTCACTGGCTGCCCCATCCCCCGATCCTCACCAGCCACGCCCCCCCCATCCCTCCCACTAGTCCTAGCCATGCCACCCCCCAACCCTCACCGGTCCCCCCATCGCCCCCCTGCTGGTCCCAGGCCAGGTCAGCGGTTCCCCCGGGCTGTGGGGGAAGCCCTGCGGCTCGGATCCAGGCCCTCCAAGCCCCAGCCCGGCTGGAAGGCCCCAGGCGGCGGTACCCACAATGCAGCGGGGCAGCCACGCCAACCCAGGTGTCTTCCCTCCTGCCGGCCTGTCCGTGCCCCTCTCCTGTCTCTAACCCCTGCTCCAGCTGACCCTGTCTCCTCCCCCCCCCTCCCCCAGAGAAGCTGTGGACGGCGNTGTTGGGCCCAGCCACGGTCCCCCCCATCCCTCACCAGCCACTGGCCCCCCATCACTCCCTGCTGGGCCCAGCCACGGGCCCCCAACCCCTGCTGGGCCCAGCCACGGACCCCCCCATCCCTCCCTGCTGGGCCCAACCACGGGCCCCCAACCCCCGCTGGGCCCAGCCACGGACCCCCCCA
>QXTE01000461.1:385399-473860 GCA_003942145.1 Platysternon megacephalum
CCCCCCCCCCCCGCCCTCAGAGATCATCGAGCGGGTGAAGAGCGGCGAGCGCCCCTACTTCCGGCCCTCCGTGAACGTGGCCTGCCACATCGAGGAGCTGGGGCAGCTCATGCAGCACTGCTGGGCCGAGGACGTGCTGGAGCGGCCGGACTTCAACCAGATCAAGATCCTGCTCCGCAAGTTCAACAGGTGAGCGCCCCCGGCCCTGTCCCCCCTCCCAGCCCCCTCAAATCGGCCACATCAGCCCCCCCAAGCCAGACTCCTCAATCAGACCCTCCCCACTGCCCCCCACACTTCCTCCTGGCACAGGCCCCGCTCGAGTCGCCCAGCCCATGGAGGGACGGGTGGGACCGAGCTGCCCCCTGCCCCTGGAGCCTGCCCCCTGCTGGCTGGTCGTGGGGCCCTGCCCCGGCCGCTTCCACCCTGGTTATTCCATCGAGTCCCTGTCCTGGGAGCGAGTGGGGGGCGGTGCTGGCTGCATGGCTGGCGTGGGGTGTCCCACCCCCGGCGAGGTCTGGAGGAGAGGGAGCTGTGAGGGTGGGAGAAAGGGTGGTTCCCGCGGCCCAGCATCCTCACGGCCCCGTGCGTTGCAGGGAGAACAGCAGCAACATCCTGGACAACCTGCTGTCGCGCATGGAGCAGTACGCCAACAACCTGGAGGAGCTGGTGGAGGAGCGGACGCAGGCCTACCTGGAGGAGAAGCGCAAGGCCGAGGCCCTGCTCTACCAGATCCTGCCCCAGTGAGTGATGGGCAGGACCCAGCTGCCCCAGGCAGGCTCCTTAACCCCCTGTAGTCCCGAGGGCCTCGTGCCCGAGACCAGATCCTAGACTGCCCCATTGGCACCCAGGCTCCACCCTCAGCCCCCCCAGTGCTATGGGGGCCCGCTCCTCCTCCCCCAGCCTCCCAAACACCTGGGCATCCAGGCCCCTTCTGCCCCCGTCCCTCACCCCGCTCTCCCTGTCCCCCAGCTCTGTGGCCGAGCAGCTGAAGCGCGGGGAGACGGTGCAGGCTGAGGCCTTTGACAACGTCACCATCTACTTCAGCGACATCGTGGGGTTCACGGCCCTGTCGGCAGAGAGCACCCCCATGCAGGTAACCGGGGGGGCGGGGTGAGAGCAGCCCCCCCATGCAGGTAACGAGGGGGCGGGGTGAGAGCAGCCCCCCACCCCCATGCAGGTAACCGGGGGGGGAGAGGTGAGAGCAGCCCCCTCCCCATGCAGGTAACCGGGGGGGCGGGGTGAGAGCAGCCCCCCCCCCATGCAGGTAACCGGGGGGGGAGAGGTGAGAGCAGCCCCCCCATGCAGGTAACGGGGGGGTGGGGTGAGAGCAGCCCCCCCACGCAGGTAACGAGGGGGCGGGGTGAGAGCAGCCCCCCTCCCCATGCAGGTAACCGGGGGGGTGCGGTGAGAGCAGCCCCCCGTCCCCATGCAGGTAACGGGGGGCGAGGTGAGAGCAGCTCCCCCATGCAGGTAACGGGGGGGCNGGTGAGAGCAGCGCCCCCATGCAGGTAACCGGGGGGGCAGGGTGAGAGCAGCCCCCTCCCCATGCAGGTAACCGGGGGGGGGGGCACGGTGAGAGCAGCCCCCCGCCCCCATGAAGGTAACCGGGGGGGGGGTGAGAGCAGCCCCCCCCATGCAGGTAACCGGGGGGGGCGAGGTGAGAGCAGCCCCCCCATGCAGGTAACGGAGGGGGCGGGGTGAGAGCAGCCCCTCCCCATGCAGGTAACCGGGGGGGCGGGGTGAGAGCAGCCCCCCGCCCCCATGCAGGTAACCGGGGGGGCGGGGTGAGAGCAGCCCCCCCCATGCAGGTAACGGAGGGGGCGGGGTGAGAGCAGCCCCCCCATGCAGGTAACGGGGGGCGAGGTGAGAGCAGCTCCCCCATGCAGGTAACGGGGGGGCGGGGTGAGAGCCCCCGTAGATCGCTGGGGGAGGTCTGTGGTGCTCCCCCGGGGTGTCTGTCCCAGCCCCCCGGGCACAGCCGCTGTCTAGCCCCCAGCGGCTTGGGGAGGGGACTCCTGCCTGCAGTTGCAGTGCCGGGGAGGAGGAAGGCGGCAGGAGAGAACCGGCGGAGCTTGGAGCTGGC
Source organism: Platysternon megacephalum (assembly GCA_003942145.1). NCBI lineage: Eukaryota > Metazoa > Chordata > Testudines > Platysternidae > Platysternon > Platysternon megacephalum. Next base: position 387,483 of record QXTE01000461.1, read on the forward strand.
CAGGGCCCCCGTCCCGGGGTTCAAAGCCCGCCCCGGGGAGAGCTGCGTGGAGGCTGAAGGGCCAAGCACGGGGCTCCAGGCACAGCCTCTGCTTCGGCAGAGCTGCCAGGCTCCGTCTCCGAGGTGCCCTCCCTGCGTCACTGCTTCATCCGGCAGCAGCACAGGGACGGCGCAGCCCGGGCCCCTTGGGCAGGAGCCTGCGGCCCCGGGGAGGGCTCAGCACGGCCCCCCGCCCCCGCCTATCTCCCACCTCCCTGGGGCTGGCGCGTAAAGGGGGGAGCGCTCACTGCCCTGGGGGTGGGGGATCAGGCCAGGCCGAGCCCCCGCAGCCTCTCACCTCCCCCCCGCTGTGTGCGTTGCAGGTTGTGACCTTGCTGAACGACCTGTACACCTGCTTCGACGCCATCATCGACAACTTCGACGTCTACAAGGTGAGGGGGGGGCCTGCCGGGGGCGGGGGGATCTGGCCGACACCGGCCTCCACTTGGACTGACGGTTCTGGCACGAACAAATAGCTGCTCCCCGCCCCGGGACAGCCCCCCGCATGCCGCTGCCCTGGTGGAGACGCCATTGCCATGAAGAGCCCCCAGCTCTGCCCTGGATCTGAGGCCGCCCCCTGCTGGCTGGATCTGCCCTCCTGGCCCTCGAAATCCTCACTCTGGAGGCAGCTCCTGCAGCTCCACGCCCCCCAGCCGTGCCCCTGCTGCTCTGTGAGAGGAGCTGGCACTGCCCCCTGAGCCACACTCGCTGCCAGGCCCTCCGAGGGCCAGTGCCAGGGAGCAGAGTTGTTGCCAGGCCCGCCCAGCCCAGTCTCCTGTCCTGGGAGGAAGGGGCAGTTCTGGGCTAAGGAGGAGTTTCCTCCAGACCCTGTCAGCTGGGGGCAGCTCATGGCCAGAGGCAAGAGGGCGCGTCAGCCAAGTGCAACGCTGGAGGCTCCTGGTCTGCTGAGGTTGCCTGGGCACAGGTGTGCACACGTGCGAGGGTGCACACACACGTGCGAGGGTGCACACACACACACACACTTAAGCTGCCTGGACAGATATGCCCCCCCATTGCCCCATGGGCTCAAGCCTCACAACAAGGCCCGGAGCGAGAGGCGTCTGGGGAGGTGGGGGCAGCATGTGCAGCTGGTTTGCCCCAGGGCTGTGCTCCCCCCTCCCCTGCAGGTGGAGACGATCGGCGACGCCTACATGGTGGTGTCGGGGCTGCCGGTGCGCAACGGCAAACTGCACGCCCGCGAGGTGGCCCGCATGTCCCTGGCCCTGCTCGACGCCGTGCGCGCCTTCAAGATCCGCCACCGGCCGGACCAGCAGCTCAAGCTGCGCATCGGGATCCACAGCGGTGAGTGGGGGGAGGCGTGGCAGGGAGCCCCTAGGGTAACCCCCCCATGCACACACTGGGGTGCACAGAGGGCAGCAGGTGCTGGCCAAGGGCAGCAATGGCACCTGGTACCTCTAGGGGGCAGAAGCCCCCTCCTGCCCCTCCCCTTGCCATGCAGCTCTGCCAGAGCCTGTCACGCTCTGACCCTAAATAGACTGGGCCATTTGCATGGGACTTGGAGCCAGGACTCCTGGGTTCTATCTCAGCTCTGGGAAGGGAGTGGGTCACAGAGACTCCCCTCGAGACTGTCACTCGATGAGCTGGATACCACTGTGAACAACCCTCCTGCCAGAACAGGCGCCCCTCCACTCCTGTCTTGCTGAGTTAGACACTCCAGTCAGCTCCAGCACAGACCCAGAGGTTGGGCCATGCCTCTCTGCAGTTCACTGAAACTGAGATTCACTCAGACCAGGGGCTTCTCAGTTAACAGGGACTTTCCCAGCGCCCAGTGTTCAGCCTTTCTGGGAGCCTGAACCCCAAATAAATCCGTTTTACTCTGTCCGCTCTCTATAACACTGATAGAGAGATATGCACAGCTGTTTGCTCCCCCAGATATTAATCACTTACTCTGGGTTTATTAATAAACAGAAGTGATTTTATTAAGTATAAAAAGTAGGATTTAAGTGGTTTCAAGTAATAACAGACAGAACAAAGTAAGTCACCAAGCAAAATAAAGCAAAAACACGCAAGTCTAAGCCGAATACATTAAGAAACTGATTGCAGGTAAAATCTCACCCTCCGAGATGTTCCAATAAAGCTTCTTTCACAGACTAGACTCCTTCCTAGTCTGGGCCCAATCCTTTCCCCGGTACAGTCCTTGTTAGTTCCAGCAGACATCTCAGGTGGTAAGCAGGGGTTTTCTCATGACTGGCAGCTCCCTTTGTCCTGCTCCACTCCCTTTCATAGCTTTGGCACAAGGCGGGAATCTTTTTTATCTGGGTCCCCACCCCTCCTTCTAAATGGAAAAGAACTAGATTTAAGATGGATTGCAGTATCAGGTGACATGGTCTCCATTCCCCATGGGCTGGCCCACACAACACAGGAAGGCTTTCAAGTAACTAAGACCATTTACAACTGATTGTTTCTGGAGCACCCTTAATGACCTCCACTTAATATGTTTACATCAGTGATACAAGTTCATATCTGATTCTCCCAACTCCAGATATAGAAATAAGACAAGCAAACACATAGGATGAACACACTTAGTAGATTACAGGCTTTCTAATGGCACCATACAAGGGGTATTTAGTGTAAAGCAAATTCCAGTTATGTCATATTCATCAGCATATTTCCATAAAGCATATGGAGTGCTTCGTCACAGGGTCTAGTGATTAGCGCAGGGGGACTGGGAGCCGGACTCCTGGGTTCCATTCCCAGCTTTGGTAAGGGAATGGGGTCTAGTGGTTAGGGGGGGGGGGACTGGGAGCCAGGACTCCTGGGTTCCATTCCTAGCTCTACCACCGGCTGGCTGGGGACCTTCCCGGCCGCCCCCAGGGAGCTGCTAGCGTGCGAGGCCCTTTGCACAAGCCAGCACTATCAGTGCAAGGGCTGGTTGATTCGAATGTCTGTGATCCGGGCAGGGGAGGGGTGAGCCCTGGTGGGGAGCGAAGCAGCCCTGGGCGCAGCCTGCAGGGGGGTGCCCAACACTCTGTCTCTCCTGTCCCAGGCCCGGTCTGCGCAGGGGTGGTCGGTCTGAAGATGCCCCGTTATTGCCTCTTTGGGGACACGGTGAACACGGCCTCACGGATGGAGTCCAATGGGGAAGGTAAAGGGGCCAGGCACAGGGCTGAGGTGTGGGGGGCAGAGGGGGGTACTGCGTCGGGAGGGTGGTGCCAGCAAATGGGGGGCAGGGGGGAGCACTGGGTGAGGAGTGGGGAGGGGTGCTGGGGAGCAGGGGGGCCAGCAGAGTGGAGCGGGTGGCTGGAGCTGGCTGGACTTGCAGGAGCTGAGCTGAGGCTGGGCAGGTGGCTGTGGGGAGCTGGAGGGGGCTGTGTCTCTGCGGGCGGGGTGGGGCATGTCCCCACGCTACCCACAGCCCCGTGTCTGTGGTTCCAGCCCTGAAGATCCACCTGTCGTTGGCCACCAAGAGCATCCTGGAGGAGGTCGGCTGCTTCGAGCTGGAGCTGCGTGGGGATGTGGAGATGAAGGTGATGGAAGCATGGCCTCCCCCTGCCCCTACCAGCCTCATCGCCCCCCCATTAGTCCCCCCTGCCACTGTCTTCCCCCGGGCACTAGTACCCTCCCCATGGAGTCCTGTTCCTGTGCACAGCCAGCTGCCCCCCCCCCCCCATTCTCCCCTCCCTCGAGCCCCGCCTGGGTTGGGCCAAGCAAGGGGGGGCCGCCCCCGAACCTGCCACATCTCCTGACACCTGCCGGAGCAGACTCTGCCCCTGGCCTGCACCCCCCTCCCAGGCCAGGCTGCCTGGGGCCCTGCATGGGGGGAGCACCCCGGGGTCCCCCCCTGAGCTTCCTCTCCTCCCGCAGGGCAAGGGCAAGATGCGGACGTACTGGCTGCTGGGTGAGCGCATGAGCAGCACGCGGGGCTGACCGGCCCGCCTGCCTACTGAGGGACCAGCATCCACCTGCGCGCCGGCCCATCCTGCTTCTCCTCCGGGCAGCGACCCCTCCCACAGACGCCCCAGCCGGGGGCCCTGCAGGGGGGGCCCAACTGAGCCCAGCAAGACCCGGGGGCTGTGTGGACCCAGCCCTCCCAGCGGGGCCTCCAAAGACACTTAAAACAACCTCCCCCCCCGCCAAGGGTCTCTGCCACCCGCCAGCCTGAGTCGGGTGAGGGGGAAGCACCGAATGGTTGGACTGAACCCCAGGGGGGGGAAGTGATGCCCCTGCAGCAGCGGCACCTCCAGCCCCACCCACCTCCCAGTGCCCCCACCCTTGGCTCGTGAAAAGCCCTGGAGCAGAACCACTGGCCCATCCCCCTTCCCAGCCCTGAGCCCCAGGGAGCTGGACTCGGAGCTGCCCCCTTCAGCCCAAGCCACATCCGAGGAGCAGATCCCACCCCCGCGAGCCTGGAGCCTTGTACCCTGGGGGGCCTCTCCCCCAGGCCCTGCCATGCTCGTCCCCAGAGCCACGGGTGGGGAGGAGCTGCCCTTTCCCGAAGGGTGGGGGGAGCTCACATGGCTGGGCATTGCCCCCTCCCCCGCACACACACACTGGGGGGGGGGCTCCCTGTCAGGGCGTCGTCACCAGAGCTCTACTCTTTGTAATAAAGCCTGTGTATCTTGCCCTCTGCGTGATGACGCCCCTGGGCCCTGGGGGGAGGCAGGGCCAGCCCCTGGAGTGGGGGGAGGGAGGGCCAGCCCCTGGAGTGGGGGGAGCTCGTGGGGGGAGGCAGGGCCAGCCCCTGGAGTGGGGGGGGGCCTTGTGGGGGGAGGGAGGGCCACCTCTGGGAGTAGGGGAGCTTGCAGGGCGGGGGGGGCCAGGCAGTGCATGGGCGCTGCATCGACAGGTTCAATGGGGATCCCGCATGGGCACCGCGGTGGCTCGGGGCTGCTCTGCCCCACAGCAGCGGCATCTCCCACCTCCGCTGCAGCCTGGGGGAGGCTGCCCCTCCTCCTGCCCCAGTACAGCACTCTGGGGGAGTGCTGCTCCCCTGGGGATCCCTCCTGGGCTGAGCCCAGGGGCCCACATGGTACCCCCAGGCTCTCTGCCGCTCCCTCAGGCGGGGCCGGAGCCCCAGCTGGGTGCTGTCTGTCAGGCCAAGGGGAGCTGGTGGGTTACACTAGCCGGGTCCGGCCGGGCGGCTTCCCAAGGCAGTCTGGGCCGGTTCCTCTGTGGGCACCGAGTGGGGGGGGGGGCGCGTCCTGCCTCACGGGGAATGGGATGAACGGGGGAGGGACCATAGTGGGACACCAGGCTCCACCAGCACTCCTGCCCTCCCCCCTACACCTCATACACGTGCCAGCGCCCCTGCTCCTGACCCACCCGGATTGTAGGGGCACCTCTCTGCAGAGCCAATCTGGGAGGCTGGCTGGGCATGTGGGGGAGGGGGGGCTCAGCCCAGTCTTGCCCCAGGGGAGCCAGGCAGCCCCCGCTCGGAGCCGGGAAGCCCTGGCCCCTGCCAGGAATGCGAGGGAGGCAGCAGGGCTGAGCAGGCACCTCCGGCCCTGCCAGGAACGCACAGGCCTGAACGGGACGTTCCCTGGGCTCATTTGTCAAAGTCAGCAGCCAGGCCAGCCGCAAAGCGCCCCCCGCTGCACCGCCCCGGCTGGCTGGGGCCCTGGGGCTGCCAAAACCTGCCTCTGCCGCCCCGGGGAACAGCATTTGTGCACTACGGGTCCCCAGGACTCTGCCCTGAACCCCCATCTACCTGCTCCTGTAACCTGCCCCCAGTAGGCACATGGAGAATCTCACTGGAGTTCCTGGCTCCCCCCGCTGGTCACTGGGGTCATGGCAGGAAACCTGGGCTAGCAGTGAGGGCGGCAGGCTTGGCGCCAGGACTCCTGGGTTCTCTCCCCAGCTTTGGGTGGGAGGGGTGTGGGTTAGAGCAGGCGAGGGGGGGTGGGCAGGACTCCTGGGTTCTGGCCCTAGCTTTTCTGCTGACTGACGTCTGTGCTTCAGTTTAGCCACCTGTAAAGTGGGCTGATGACGCCTTCCCCTGAGGGCGGGGAAGGCTGGTCCGTTCGCCTCTGGGCCCCAGCCACATGGGCTGGAGAGCTGCGGCAGCCCACCCCGCCCCCCTGCAGGCCGCAGCCTCATGCACTGGGCAGCAATTCCCGGGAGCCCTCACCCCAGCTCAGAGGCAGCCGCTCCCCGGGGCAGGCTGCATGGAGGACATCGCGGGGGGACAGCCTGGGGCCTGGGACGGCCAGAGCAGCCCGGCGAGCGAGCGCTGAGGTGGGGACGAACCCAGGCCTGGTCGGAATTGCCCTGATGGAGCATGGCTGGGGCAGGCACCCTGGGCAAGGGGGACCCTGCCTGGGATCGTGCTGTGACTGGGCCCTCCTTGGACATGACGTCCACCGGGCACTGGAGCCTCCTGGGATGTGGCCCCAGGCGAACTGCAGCGTCGAGCCGGCCGGGCCCAGGAAGATGGACACGGCCCCTGGCCAGGCTCAGCCTGCCCCAGACTGGCAGCTTCTGCACATCTCCGGAGCTGAGCCGCCCAGGCTGGGCACGGCCGGCTCCCCTCACGCACGACCCAAGTGGAGGGGGCTTGGTCTCCGTGGCCCAGGCAGGCTCTGGCCTCTCTGCGGAGGCGGCTGGCACCAGCAGTGATGGTGGTTCATGTGACATGGGCACTTTGCCCCCAGGAACGGGGCTGAGACCCACACGGGGCCACCAAGCGGCTGCCAGACAGGCCTGACTTTCAGCCCCTATGGGCCTGTTCCGAACTGCCCTGGAGGTGGGGCACTGCACCCTGGTACCCCGTTTCCCCCCCCCCCCGAACAGCTATCGCTCAGGCCCTCGTGGTCAGATCTCCCTCACACCTCCGCTGTCCCCCAACCCCCTGGAAGTCCCCCTGGGCCTGGCAGGGACCCAGCGCCGCCCGGGGGATCGGGTTTATCCCCCCGGCTGTGGTGCTCTCTGCTGTGCCTGGCCTCCTCCGGCACTGAGCTGTTCACTTCCCCTTCTGGCTCCCACTTCCCTGCACTGGAACGAGTCATGTGCAAAACAGGCTCTGCTGGCTACCCGGGGAGGGATCCTGGCGGGATCCAGCCAGAGCAGTGAGTTTCTTTCTCTCTGCGGTCGCTGTGCGGTGCCAGTAGCCCTGCTGGGGCCAGCCCTACGGCCTGTGAGGCCACAGACCTGTGGCTGTGGTGAAGAGCCATGGCTGAGAGCTGCAGGGGAGGGGGTCAATGGGGTGGGGGAGTGCAGAACCCTATATGGGCAGGGGGTGTCAGTGCAGAGCCTGTATGGATGGAGGGGTTATAGGGGGTCACTGCAGAGCCCCCGGGTGGGGGGGAAGAGGTGTCAGTGCAGAGCCCTGGCCTGTATGGATGGGGGGGGTCAGTGCAGAGCCTGGGGGGGGGGGGGGGAGCGGGGNCCTGTATGGATGGGGGTGTCAGTGCAGAGCCCAGGAGGGGCCAGGCAGAGCCCGGGGGGAGGGGGCGGTGCAGAGCCCCGGTGGGGGGAGGTCAGCAAGTGTGAAAAATCGGGACGGGGGTGGGGGGTAATAGGCGCCTATATCAGACAAAGCCCCAAATCTCGGGACACCTGGTCACCGGTGCAGAGCGCTGCTGGGTGGGCAGGGCCGGGGGGCCAGGCAGGGTGAACACGGAGCAGGGGGATGGGGGTGTGTGTAAATCATACAGCGCCCTGCACGCGGCGGGGGGGGGCGGGAAATCATACAGCGCCCTGCACGCGGCCGGGGGGGGGGGTAAATCATACAGCGCCCTGCACGGGGCCGGGGGGGGCGGTAAATCATACAGCGCCCTGCACGCGGCGGGGGGGGGCGGTAAATCACACAGCGCCCTGCACGCGGGGGGGGGGGCGGTAAATCATACAGCGCCCTGCACGCGGCGGGGGGGGGGGGGCGGTAAATCATACAGCGCCCTGCACGCGGCGGGGAGGGGGGAGGGGCGCTCAGACTCCCGGCCTCGCGCTTCTCCCGGCCGCAGCCTAGTAGGGCGAGACGCTCCAGGCCTACGGAAACCGCGCCCCCTCCCTCCCTATTGGCCAGCCCGCCTCGCCGGCCCAGCCCCCAGCTGTGACGAGCCGTTGGGGCGGAGCCACCTTCCTCGCCTGTCGCTCGGGGGCCTCTCCCCGCTGCCATTGGCCGGCGAGGGGCGGAGGGGGCGGGTCCTTCCGGCGCGTGAGCCGCTTCCTCCTCCGCCCCCCCTCCTGTCGCTCCCAGTGACTTCCGGTCTGTGCTGCTGGGTGGGGGGTGTGGAGGCGCCTGCTCCCCCCTCCCCCCGGTACAGAGCCCCCCCTTGGTCCCCTCAGAGGAGACAGCCCCCCCTCTCGGGGAGAGAGCGCCCCTCCCCCTCCAGCCTGGGGCCCTGCCCCCCATAACACCGACCCAGCCCCCCAGAGCAGGAGCTGAGGGGCCCCCCCAGGAGAGAGAGCGGGGACCTGCCCCCCCGTCCACCAGCCCCCCCCGCAGCCCTCCCTGAAGGTGCCAGGCAGGTGCTGGGAGGAGTCTCGGGGTGAGAGAGGAGCCCCCCCCATCCCATCCTCCTGGGGGGGAGACGGGGCCGCCCCCCTTGGGGAAGAGCTGTGTGGCCCCCCGGGTTGTGAGTGACAGAGGGGAGCCCCCTGCCCAGCCATGGAGAAGGGGAAGGGGGGAGCAGCAGCAGCAGGAGGAGGAGGAGGGAAGTTGCTGCTTTCCACCATCCTGGATGCCAAGGATGAGTTAGAGGAGGTAGGTGCACGTGGGAGAGGGGCTGTGAGGGGTGGGACGGAGGCTGGGCAAGGAGCTGGCCAGGGGGCATGCTGGAGAGGGGGGGCAAGGAGCTGGCCAGGGGGCATGCTGGAGAAGGGGGGGCAAGGAGCTGGCCAGGGGGCATGCTGGAGACGGGCCTTGAGGAGAGAGGCAGCTCGTAGTAAGTTGCAATCTGAAGCCAGTGTGTATTTTCGTAAAGCTCCCTCGATTTTTGTCTCCATTGCTCTGGAGGGCAAGCGGTAGCATGTTGGCCTGCTAATGTTCCCAATGGGCAAGTGGTTCTTCACTTCATCTTTGGTTTCTCCACCTTCACTGGGGGCAGGCCCTGCTGCTTCATGTGTGGGCACTTTGGAGGTGCAAGGACTGTGGAACAGGATCACAACGTCTGCTTTGGATTTCAGCGTTGACAGGATTCCTCGTCTTTTCTTTCTGATAACAGGAAAACTGTGTCATTCTGGAACGTATTTCTACTGACTGCCAAAGCATTTTGGAGCCCTGACAGGACCCAAAATATGAGACCTTGAAATCATGTCATTCTGCTTATTGTCTTGCTTTTTTCTCCACTATGGATAGGTGGTTAGAGAAGGATTGGGAGTCGAGACTTTTGGGATCTGTTCCTGGTGCTGAGGCATTGTAGTATAGTGGTTAGAACAGCTGAACAAGTTCTGGGTTTTATTCCTGGCTCTTCTTTCAGACTTTCTGCCTGACCTTGGGCAAGTAATCTCCTGTACCTCAGTTTACTCATCGGTAATGTAGATAACTATTATTGTACCTGTCTCACATGGGTGTTAATTAATGTTCATAAAGCATTTTGAGATCCTCTGAAAGGAGCAATTGTAGGGTGAAGTACTATCACTTTGGTTGTGACTTGATTTGAGCGGCTAATGTCTCATGAACTACTGGACTTGCAGAGCCAGCTTTTATTTACCATGAGCCAGAAGCAAATGTATTCGGGACTGCTGAAACCGTGCCAGCTAAAATCATATTGGAAATCAAGTAGAAAAGAAAGACCCAAAGGTATTTGGAATTACTTGGTCTCAAGGTCTGATATATATCAACCTGCTGGGCCTGGAAACTCCCGTACCATTGGCAAAACTCTCAATTGTCCCTGTGTATTTTTGGTATTAGTCCAGGTCTGAATAAAACATCCCAGTCCTCAGAGCAATGCCACTTTGTGTGCCTGTCAGAGCTGAAAACTCAAATTCTCCTTGAAACCTCGCCAAGGACTCTCTCCGGGGCTTGTCTGGAATCCGTGTAGCACTACTATTTAGTGTTCTGTAGTGCCTCTTCTCCATGGATCTCGGGGCAGTACAGCTCTCAAACCTTGCCTATCCATTGCTCTTTTACAGCTGGGGAAATTGAGACACGGACAGGTGAAGTGACTTGTTCAAGGTCATAAAGTTGGGTAAGCACCAGAACTAGGAAGAGAATCCAGAAGTCCTGACAAATGGTCCCCTGCTTTCATTGTTAGGAATCTCTCCTTTGTGCATGTACTTTAAATCACTAAAACAGGTAAAGGGACACCGACTTGAAATCTAGTCAGTTTGTAAGAAATGAGTTAAAAATAATGTCAGCTATTACACCTGCTCCTGAGTCCCCCAGCCAGTTTTAGTGGTTTTACTATCATGTTTGCATGTTTAAAAAAAAAATAAAAAAAATCCTCTTCCATGCAGCGGTGTGCAAGACTCTCACAAATAGGGAAACTGACTATAGGGGGGAACAGGGCTCATACATGCAGTGCTGTCAAATGCCCAAAGTCAACACAGTGGCAAAGTCAAGAGAAGTGTCTTTTCTAATCTTCTCCTTATAACAATGTGAGATGCGGATTATAACAACAGTAGGTTAAGCAAAGGTTTTGGAGGAGTGTTGTTTAAGGTGACAGTGTTCCTCCAAAACATATTACATATGGTATCGTAAACTAAAACTCAAAGAGAAAGCTGACCTCTTGTCAGCCTGCTGTGAGTTCTGATATAGGAAACACAGCTCATCACTGGACAGCATGCTTTTAAAGTTGCTTTAAGGTAGGGGTAACATCTTTCTTTTAGACTAACCATTTAGCCACTCTTCAAGTTTGTGTGTCTCCTATTTATTGTGACGGAGTTGCACTCTCTGTGTCTTAACTCTCTTCTAACACATGGTCTAGGGAGGTATCTGCAAAACGTCAGCTCCTGCTGAGAGAGAAATACCCAGACCCTTTCTCTGCTATGGAGATACTGAAACTGTGTGTGTGTGGTGGGGGAGGGGGGTGTATATACGCACACACACGTTTGTGTATGTGCTCTTTTTTCTATAGCTAAAAAAATTACTGTTCTAATACTGATTCCGCAGTTACTCCAATGTGTATAGTCACTTCCCTGGTGACCCATCAGGGTAGAGAATAACTATGTGAGGATTAGAGGGGTAGCTGTGTTAGTCTGGATCTGTAAAAAGCGACAAAGAGTCCTGTGGCACCTTATAGACTAACAGACGTATTGGAGCATAAGCATCCATCTGACCAAGTGGGTATTCACCCACGAAAGCTTATGCTCCAATATGTCTGTTAGTCTATAAGGTGCCACAGGACTCTTTGTCGCTTTTTATGTGAGGATTGATCCCTAAGGTGTAACCATTTCTTTTGCCATTTTCTTTAAGATTGATCCCTTAGAATTAGCTGCTATATGTATTTGTTGTTTTAGTGTCTGGACAGCAGTGCTAGTCCTCAAAAATATTCATGGATTTTAAAGCCAGAAGGGACCACTGTGTTCATATGGCCTGATCTCCTGCATAGCAGAGACCACAGAATTTCAGTCAGTGAATCCTGCACTGGAGGGAATTATTCTTCCTACTGTATAAGTGATATTGTCAAGCCCAGTGACTTGGGGTTGAACTGGAGCGTACCGTTAGAAAGTCAATCAGTCTCCATTTAAAGACTGAGTGATGATGAGCTTACCCCCTCCTTTGGGAACCTGCACTGTTAACATTGTCCTACTTGCAGTGTGAATTTTTCTGACTTCAGTTTGTGCTCACTGGATCTTGTTCCGCCTTTGCAAATAATGGAAATGAGTTTACCTGAGATCTGGGCTTTCAAATTCTTTTGGACCTCTCTGATAGTTCTGTAGATCACCCTGAAAAAACCTTACTGAAAAGCAGTGTTACCCTTCTGCACTTGCTGGCCCATGCGTGTTCATTTGCATCACCCTAGAAGGCAGACTGTGAAATGGAGATGTTCCCCTTTGCCAACAGCTTCCTTCTCATTCATGTTAGCACATTGGGGGGGGCGGAATATGTCACTAGCCAGTGCCATAATCAGCCTGGCAGCTTTGCATTTTAAAGTGGTGTTAATTCAGAAGTGATTGTGTAGAAATAACCCCTTCAGCTCCTGCATATCAGCTCCTGGAGTCGCATCTGCCAGCTTTCCCTGGCACAAACAAGTCATTACCCCGTCAACTCTGCAGGAGAGTGAGTCCGGGGCCTTTTGTCTCACTTCTCACAGGTGGAATAGGCGGCTGTGTTCCAGTTGCAGGGTCTCTTGCCAGTGGTGATGGCAGAGCCAGAAACATTCCAGCTGGGTCTTCAGATCCTGCATTGATTTGTGGCACTGGTACTTTGAATGACTGGGCCAAGTGACAAGGGGCACATCTCCCCTGGAAGGCAATGCACCTGTTTATGCCAGGCCTTAATCTACCACTTGCACAGCAAAATACTGGGCTGGACAGACAATAACCTTAACCGCAGTGGAGCTGCCTCTCCACTATAGTAAGAGCCAAGGCTTAACTCGGGGTCCCGGGCTGTAGCTACACTGGCAACAATGGGAACCGGGTTTGCCCCCCTGTACAGCTCCCTGTGCAGTAGCAGCGGCAGAAGCTGTAGCATACACAGTCCTCAGGTGGGCTTAAGGTTTTTAGTCACCATGTCACAAAACCCTGCTCGGAGCGGAATTAGGTGATGGGCTGGGGGTGCTGGTGGTAATCGTTGTCTGCTACAGCTTTTCCCGTTGTCGGTGGAGCTGCACTGCCGGGGCCACTGTAGAACTGTCTTGTTCTCTAACTGCACATCATTCCTGTTCCACTGCTCAGACTCTTCCTAATTCTCGATCACTCACCTGCTAATCAGGCCCAACCTGCACTACAAAAATAGCCATGTTGTGAACATGGTTGTAGCTAAAACGTGGCTGCTCCTTTTCTGTGTGAACAGGAAAGAAACGCATTAACCGTATTCTAGCATAGGTAGGACGTGGTTTCTGAAGGGTGGTCATAATGTGTGTGGTTCTGTGTACGTAGGCAAGAATAAAGGATGGTTGACCATGGTGGTTCTTGTAGTGTGGACGGGGCATAACCTAGCACCAGCTCTTCCCCTCTAATGTCTGCCTGGTTACTGCAGATGTGCGCTCGGAAGGGTCTGTTGTCCTCGTGGCACATGCCTGGAGCCCCTCAGGTGAAGTCAGTGAGAGGCTCTGCACGTGCACTGGGAGGTGAGGAGGTACCTTCAATTCTTACCCAGTGCTAGCTGGAAACGCTGGCTTGAAATGCCAGCATGCCAGCCTCCGGACGTTCACGGCCAAACTACCCAAAGACGTCAGTCAGTTGGTGCTATGGGAGGGTTAACTTGCAAATATCCAATTAAAATAACCCCTGTGGATTTCTCTGAGGTCGAGTGGAAGCTCTTGCCACTCATGCCTCAGACTTCTCCCTCTTGCACTGTTATAACTTAGCAATGGCAAGTGGGTCTTATTAGGCCATTTCAGTGCAGTGCCTTGTTCGGGAGGGAAGGGAATTGGGTTTGGTTCTGATCAGTGGCAGCTGTCTGGGGTGCTGCAGAGCCAGCGTGCTCTCTCCTTCCCTCATCCCCGCTCCAGCCCAGTACACACAGTGATTCTGAGGTGTGTCTACACTACATACTAGGTCTGGGGCTGTGACCCGGGCTTGTGGACTCGGTGTTTCCAAGCCCCTGCTTGAGTTTCCACACTGCATTATGAATTTGGATTTACAGGACTGGACCCATGTGTCACAGCTGTGCTAACACATCCAAACTGCACTAAGCAGCCCTCCTGACTCAGCTCTGGGGCTTAGCCTGCATCCACACTGCAAAATGACAGGGCTCGGACCTGAGTCACAACAGGACTCGGGCTCTGACCCACCCCCTGGCAGGTCCTGAGTGCTTTCTGGTAGAGGCATTCTGATGTGGGGTGCCAGAAGGGGGGCTTGGGCTGAAACCTTAGTCCGAGCCTGGCCTCAGTGGGCAGTATAGGCACACCCTGAGTGGCTCCAGAATGGGACCCATCTGTCCCCTCATCAGAGCCATGTTCTACTGGGGTGTGTGTGGAGGGGTTGGGAAGCTCTGAGCCAAGACAAACATCCTCCCCTTCCGAACCCTACTCTGAGGCCTTGTGTGACAATTGGGAGCGCCTAGCCTGGCTTTGTTCATAATGGATCCTGCACCTCCCGTGGACAAGCCCCCATAGAAAGCCTCCACTTGAGAGCACCCCCAATGTCCTCAGGACAATCTCATCATCTCTCTAAAGAGCCACCCCCGTAAGAAACGGGGCTCTCTGTTGCCAAGGCAGGGTTCATTGGCTCTGCTTAGGTACCACTTACCAGACTTACTGAGCTTTGTTCACCCCAAAGTCTCTGCTTTTCCGGTGTTCCTAGCACCTTGCTGGCTGTCCTGCTCCTTTCCCGTGGCAGAGTCGTGCACACGGCTTGAGAAATGTAAGGCACTTACAAGCCAGTGCTCTGAGTTCACTAGACGCTGCCTTTGTCAGATGTTTGTCCCTTTCCCCAGTGCTGGCTCCGTTCTGTTGTTAAGCATTATTTGAGCACTAGGGAAATAGTTTCATGTACTAACCTGCCCCCACTTCCCTGGCTAGTTCTTGCAGTTTTACAATCACATTTTGCTCTATTTTACAACGCTTTCCTCTCCCCTGTTGCTGTATACAAGACCCACAGCAGCAAAGGAAGCTGACTGGCTGACTACAGAGGAAAAGTGAAGTGGGCTGTGCACCCAATGCTGTCGAATGCACAAAGTGAAGTGAAATCACTTGTCATGATTTTCAGCAAGTCACAAAAGTTCCGGCGGAATCATCCTACTTTAAGTTGACGTTCTCCCTTGAGCCGCAGTAGATCTGTGAGGCCTTTTCACATCACCTCTCACTCCAGTACCAGCGTGAGTGCCATCGAAGTGCCTGTCTTGGTGATTTGCAGTGGGCCAGGGTGCTTAGCCAGAGCTTCTGCACCAGACATGCAGAAACTGTCATGACGCACTTACCAGCCGAGTGCCAAATGCTCCTGCCCTCTGTTTGCCATGACGCCAGGAACAAACCAATGTTTTACTTGCTTGGGGTGAGCAGTCTGCTCCTTTTCATGGGTAGGCAGGTGAGTGGGGCTCGGCGGGCTGGGATGGCCTCAGAGAAGGATGGTGCTGTGGGTGAGGCACTGGCATTGGACTTAGAAGAGCCAAATTCCATTCCTGTCTTTGCCACAAACTCCCGAGGTGACCTTGGGCAAATCACTTAACATCTCCATTCCCCAACTTCAAAATGGTGACAGTGGTGCTCTCTTCTGCGCCCCCCTCCCCACATCTTGTCTATTGAGAGTGTAAACGCTTTTCCTGAGGGCCTGTCTCTGATTGTCTTCACCGGGCCCAGCGCAGGGCCACCCTGCTCTTGGCTGAGGCTCGTGCTGCTGTAACACACAGAACAGACGTAACCGCAGTGCTTGGAGCAGGGTACGGCCCACTGGAACAAAAGTCCCGAGTGTCACTCAGTGTTGGGAGCGGTTGGCACTGGTGGTGCGTATGTATTTCAGTCATGTCTACCGGCCCCAATCCAGGGTCAGGGCCCCGTTGTAGTAGCTGCTGCACCGCACGTGAGAAGCCAGTCCTCGGCTGTTGTCGTAGAAGACAGCTGTGCTGCTAGAAGAGCTTGTTGTGCATCGAGAGGACATGAGCAGCTGACGGCACCCTGGGAGTGCGTGTGTCTGATATGCTGTCGTAGTCAGACTCTGCTCCAAAGTTACCATCAGGGTTTTGCAGTGGCAAATGAACAGAGTTTTGCCATGTGCTGTGCATTCTGGCTTCGTGTCCTTCTCGCTGTCATTTCATTAGCTGGGACATCCGCATAAAAACATCTGCTCCTGCGGTTTCTTCTCACCAGAAGCTACTTACGAAGTTAGTAATGAAAACGGAGGGCCTTGGACTCCAGCACCTGGCCCGAGCGCTAAAGTCACATAAAATGAAAGCGTCTTGTATGTCTGCAGTGGGTCTTCAAGGGAACTCCACTTGCCGTTCAGTAAGGGGCACAGCCCTACAGTACGTGCCCAGAATAGTTTTTCCACTGTCCATGAATTGTAGCTTCAGAGAGAATTGAACCTGTGAAACTATAGCTCTGCTCTCAGAACGGGGACTGACGTCCCTGTGTCACCTTGGCCCATGCGTCGTGTTGGCCCCAAATCCACAGGATGCCAGTATTAGCATTAGCTGGCTCTGCAGGCGGGGGAATGGCAGTGGAGTATTTCCAACACAGACTAGGAATATACGAGCAGCTATGAGGCAGTAGCTTCTCCAGTGAGCAGCTGGTTCTGGGGCCCTGGCGCAGGGGGAGAATGATTGTCATGCTGGTTTTACTCTGCGGGTTTGCATGGCCCCCATCACTGGTGTATATGTGGGGTCATGAGCATAGATGGCAATAGTCTCCCATCGCCTCTCTCATCACCCTTTCCATGGCAGCAGGAAGTGGGAGGGCCCAGGTTTTCAAAGCTGACTAGTGATTTTGGTGCCCAACTTGAGACACGTCCGAGTGGCCCTGTTTTCAGAGGCAGGAAACCAGTGTGTTTGGAAAGTTGGGCCCCTTAAAGGCGTCTCAAATTAGGCTCCCAAAATCACTCCTGGGACTCACGGTCCCCGTGTTTTGTTACTTGCACAAGGCACCACGAGTGGCCGAGGAAGCCGGGGCTCTGGGATACCTGTTCCTGCTAGCTGGTGTATTGATTTGTTTTGTCTATTTCAGAGACTAGAGAGGTGCATGGGCATTGTGACATCGCTGACCAATGGGGTGTCGGAGAGGGAAGCTAACGATGCCCTAAATGCTCACGTAAGTGCCGGACGTGGTTTTCCATGATCTGTTCTGGGGTAAGGCAGGGGTAGACGAGGGCTTGTGGGCTGACCAGCGAGGGGTGGCTACTCCTTTCAGTTTGGTGATGACCCATTCAAGCAGCATAACCCCTCGTAACTAAGTTTTACTCCAAGTCCATAAAGCATACGTTCAATATAAATACATTATTCCTTAAATAGTATCCACATATACATCTCGCAGTGATTATGTCTTGGCAAGTTACAAGCTTTCTGTAGATACCTTACGTGTTACTCTTTACGGATGAGTATCCTGTAAGACGCGTTTGGTGTAGGGAGTTTGTCAAAGAACGGGGGCCCCTTTGCCAAAGGGTTTCTGTGTCACAGAAGTTAATCCTGACAAGAAGAAATAATTCACCCAGAGGCACCTCCAAGAGACAGCAGCCATGGGGGTTGTCAGCAAGCCAATGTGTAACCCTGCTAGGAGCAGTGGAGCGGGCGCTGTGCCATCTTCACCAATCTGAACACGGACAAGAAGTTTTCCAGAGTTTTGTGTTTCTTTTTTTTTTTTAAAGAAAAACGCTTACTCCATGTCTAGTAAGATCCTCTGGCGGCAGTGCTACACTGTGTTTCCTTGCTGAAACCTGGCGGCTTTTTCCTCCCCCATCAGAAGCCCACCCTGTGAGGTTGCTCATGAGTGCTGGACTGTTGGTACTGATCTACCACGAGAGGGGGGCGTGTGCATGTTTGTGAATACACACGTGCTCGTGGTGGTGGTGACATGCCGGTGATTGCAGTTATCGTGCACATTTTTGCACGCTCCCTCTGCATACACCGTTTGTCTCTGCTTGAGCTCCTTGGAATCCCCATTCCCAGTGGTACAATCTTCCCACTGCACTTGCTTCTAGTCCTGAAAAGTCCCCAAATCCTCGCCTGCTCCCTGATGATGATGCTGTGTAGAGAAAGCTCAAGTAATTTGTAGAGGTTCTAAAATGTATTGGCTGCAGTTTTCTCCTCCCTTGTATCCTTGGCTAGCTGGAGTCATGGCACTAGGGGAGCCTGGCTTAGCAGGAGGAGGAATGCAAACATGGGGCCTGCCAAAGCCCACTGGTGCTAGTGGGAGCCTTTCCTATGTGGCTGAATGGCCAATAAAGTGTCTCTCACACAACTCTGACGCACTTCCTGTGAAGCCCCAGGCGTGGGGAGGGTGCCTCACGGCACGGGGTGCCCTGGGGGCCTTCAGGGTGATCCTGTGGAGTAACCTGCATCACTCAGGTGTGGCCTCGCTGCTTGTGAGTAATGTGGGTGTCCGGAAGTCCTGCCAGTAAAACCTTCAGACCGCTCCCCACCGCCATGGAGTCTCTCACTTAGGAAGAGCATTGAAGCATTGCTTGAACTACATATTTTAACTACAAAATGTGTGTGCGTGCACAGGTGTGTGCGTGTAGGAGACACAGGCACAGGACTCAGTGGACTTTGCAGATATGAACGATGGGGAAGCTCTGTAACTTCCTGCTGCTGAATTCCCTGGGGGAGGCTGGGGGCTGGTCTGGAACGTCCCTGTCCTAGAACCGAGAAGAGCCTCTCACGTCGTCAACACCCCACCTGAGCGAGGCCTAGCGTTGCTCACCCGTGTTGCTTCCCCTTTCCTCTCGCAGGTGTGCAAAGGAGCCCCTCAGCATGAGGAGATCTGTCTTGGCCTCTTCACCCTGGTCCTCACAGAGCCTGCTCAGGCACAGAAGGTAAGGCACGGCATGCCCAGCTCCTGCCTTGGGATGGCTTGTTTCATTGGGCGCTCTGCTTGCCAGACGTGGCATTTCTAACTATGCGGCTTTCCAGAGGCGCCTGCAGGCACTGAGGGCTCCCTGGGCTGGTGTCCTCAGCTGCTCGTATGGAGGAGATTACTCAGCTCCTACTGTTCTACTTTCAGTGTGTTCACATGGCACAAACGTTGGCCTTTGTGTTGCAGCAGCAGCTATGCTGGGGGATGCTAATGCTGTCGGACCAAGGAACGGCGTCTTGGTGGCAGGATCTTTGGCAGATCTTGGGTTAATTGTTTTTGGTGGAGGTGTGTGGGGGGGTCCTAAATAACCGACGGAACTGGGGAAGGCTCTTACCTCCTGTCTCTGCGGTTCCAGAAGGGAAATGTTTGCTGGCTGGCCAGATGTATTTGCATACAAAAGTAATTATCTAAAATCTAGATAATAAACAAATTCATTTCATAAGCAAAACCGTGTGAGAGCAGCCCAGCCCTAATAAGTTGGCAAGCTGGATTTTATTTTTAAATATCTTTCGGAATGAGGCTGTTAAAGGCTATTTAATTTCCTGGATGCAGGTTAGACAGTGTTGCTGCAAACCAATGAAGCGTTTTGGGAATGAAATCGAGCATGATTTTTTTTATTTTTTTTTTGTAGAAACTGACTGCGTAGTAGGTAGAAGAATTTAGAAAAGGGATTTGCCCTGCTTTGCAAATGCAATGAAATGCCATCCAAATACTTTCAGATGCAGATTGCGAACAGCTTCTCAGCAGGAGTAGCTAAGGCCCAAGATGGCCAAGCGACACTGCCAGAAACCCCGGGTCATGTGGTAGTGTTTGAAACTCCCATCCTGGGCTTCTCTACATGCAGCCCTTTGCACTAGCCACTGACTGACACTGACTTTCTGCTGGAGCCTGCCTGCCTGGTCATCTTAAGCCGGGAACGGGAGGTCACTGAAAACAAGAGTAGAGCGTTTTGCTGTAGTATTCATGTTGCAAACACACAGTAAGAGACAGTCCCTTGTTCTGAAGAGCCCAGTCTAAGTGACAATGAAAGGCAACAAGTGTGTACAGTAGCGGCGCCAGCTCTTCCGGCGCCCTAGGCGGCGGAAGGTCCCGCCCCCGAAATGCCGCCCCCAACAGTGGCGGGGGAAGGTCCCGCCCCCAAAATTGAACGGACAGACGGGGCGCTGGCGCCCCCAAAATAGCAGCGCCCTAGGCGACCGCCTAGGTCGCCTAATGGGTTGCACCGGCCCTGAGTGTGTATAAGAGACGGAGAGAAGAGTGCTGGGGAGGTATGATTAGAGAGACTAGCTATGAGAGCTATTAGCTGTGTTAATGAAATGGGTTTGCTGTCTAGTCATTGGATTGGCAGGGAAAGCAGCTCTTTGTTGAACCCATTCAATCATTTCCCCCTTTTCTCCTGTCACTTCTTTGGAAGCCTTGGCTGCCATATAGAAATGAAGAACGTGAGTCAACAGTGTGCGTTTTGTTTAAACATGGCACTCTTGTTTGTCGCTAGTACAGCCTGAAAATGGGTTTGAAACTGTTTTCCTGGTTTAAAATGAGTGTACATCTGAAATTGCTGGTGGTGGTGGTTGCTTTGGGAGGGAGGTTTCGGATGCAGCCCCTTGGAGATTGTGATCTGTTCTTCTGAACTGGAAAATATTCCAGAGCATGATGATTCTCCATGAGCGAGGAGGTTCCCCTCTGAGGTACCTGGAGTGACAAGAGCTGGGGGAGCACAGAGGCCCTGAGCCGTTGAGAAACAGGAGCAGCGGAGCATGTGCATGTTCAAGGGGGGGGCGTCTCTCCAGCTCGGAAAGGTTATTGTTGCTGCTGGGGTTTGGCTGTGGGGCTGGATCAGCAGGTGTCCCAGGCCTTTCCCGGGGGTCCTGGAATACTGGCACTGTTCCTGACGGCTGCACGCTCGGAAATGGGTCATGGGCAGGGTTCTGTTGTGGAGTGAGTGACCTGCCCATTCTCTCAGTACCATGACACACACCTGTGGCTTTCACTTGCCGCATTGGCCCGGCTGCGAGTTCGGTGATGCTGAGGGGTGTTTGGTTCGAATGCCGTTCAGTGGATCGGCAACGTGCCGAATGTAAAGGGATTGAAGTAAACTCTCGAGGTGAGGGCTCTTCGCGGTCTGGTGCGAGCAGGGCTGAGTGGCCAAGCGTGAGGGAGGCACTGATGGACTAAGAGTGACTTATGCAATGTTCTCTCTTCATTGAGCCAGTGCTTTAAGGCTTGGGCTCTGTAAACCAGGGCCACAGGTCCCCATTCACCCCAGTGCCGGGATTGCTAAGCGGGGCGGTGTCTCTTTCAATGCAGTTGTAGCTATGTCCCCAAAAT
Source organism: Platysternon megacephalum (assembly GCA_003942145.1). Lineage (NCBI taxonomy): Eukaryota > Metazoa > Chordata > Testudines > Platysternidae > Platysternon > Platysternon megacephalum. The sequence continues at coordinate 408,359 of QXTE01000461.1, forward strand.
GACTCTTCTTAAAAAACCAAACCAAACAACTCCCCTCCCTGATCACTAGACCCCCACCACCCACCCCCCCACACACACACCCTTTTCTGATGCCAGCAGGCTTCCCCTCGGCTGAGCTGGGTCCGTTCCGCCTCTCCCATCAGTCACCAAAGCTGCTTCCAAGTCCCGACTCCGGAGTTGCTGGTGCAGCCAGGACGCAAACTGATTCTCCCCGTCGGGGCTGCGCCTGTGGTGCCAGTGCTGGGAAAAATCTCTACCAGGCTGGTTCTGAACTAGGCCCCAGACAGCTACTGCAGTGACCAATATCACGTAACTGGTTCCTGCCTCCCACAACTTCTTCTCCAGCTCCATGGCCACCCCGACGTCTAGGCAAATACATCTAGGCCACCCCAGTCCGCATGCTCTGGTATGGAGCTATGTACTCTCTCAAAGGGTTAAACTCTTCCAATTAGAGTGAAATCCCCGTCTGGTGAGTTGTGATAAACAATAGCTCGGGCAGGGCTGTCCTGGCACCTCTGCCACCTGTACCCAGTCGAAGGGCTCTCCAGTCACTCTTCCTGTGTTTGCAGCCCCAGCGTCGCCCTTCCCTTTAAGCTGTGCTGTGCCCATGGCTGCCCCACTGAGCAAGCAAAGTTCCCGCCTGCTCTGTCTTCTCCGCACGTCCCTCTGTGGGAAGGGCAGTGAGGGGCAGAGCCTGCGTTCGTGACCCCGCTGTGAATCTCTCTGCCTCGAAGGTGGCAGTGGAGGGCACAGCTGCTGCTCATGGCCCTGCTCATTAGCCACCTGGCTGGCTCTGCTGCTTTGGTCAAGTTTGCTCTTACAAGCACATCTGTGTTCTTAGGGGGTGATTGGATCAGCCAGCGGGATGGGGACGGGGTTCTGCTGTGGTTGGTCATTGCCTCCTTCCTTTCCCCCCACCGAGTCCCCATGCTGTATGCCGCCAGCAGGCGACTGGAGCCGAGACTGCGGAGTTTTACTTCTGGCTCTGCCACTGACTCATTGTATGACCTTGCCAAGTCCCCGCATCCCTCTGTGATTCCCATCTCTGTCTGTAAAGGGGGGACATGGCTTGCCCAGCTGATAAGGGGGCTTGTGTGGCTCGCTGCTGGGGCGGGCTTTGAGATCCTTGCATGAGGGGCAAAGCTCCCTTCCCCCAAAGCTGACAGGTTCAGGAATCCCTTCCCCCATCACGGAAGCAGTCAGCTGTAGGGCCCTATGACAGCTGTTCATCAGAGCCCTGCAACGCTCAGGAAGGGAAGGAGGGAGAACGGGGCCCAGGACCCCCTGGGGGAATTGGTTGGTAGCAGGTAACTCCTGGCGTGGAACTTGGCCAGGATGCCGGGGTCAGCGCCCACAGAAAGGGTGTGGGGTCTGTAATGATCACAAGAGCCAGGGCCACGGGATTGAGTCTCCTGCGAAAACGGGGATGTGCTGCCTGAGGATTTCTGGGTGCTAAAGCCGAGGGGCTGGGATACTTTATTAGTGTCTCCTGCTCTTTATCTGCAGTTTGACCTTTTGACCCCACCAAGACTCCCCCCCCCCACCCCCACCCCAAATCTATCATCTTCCTTTCCTTGCTCCCAAATCTCCTTGGGATCCATTGAGATCTGCATAGCCTGGCTGGTAACTCCCGTGCTCCAATGGGGCTGCGGCTGGGGCCTCGTCGCTGCCGGGAATGCAGCTACGGCAGAGACTGGCTGGGTGCACGGACTCTGGCCGTTTGGTGGGGGGAGTTCGGACACCAGTGGGGCTGATCTGCAAGTCGCACTGATGTAATTTGTGTTGGCTGGAAATGTGGCTGACTTGGTACTTGCCGTTCATTGCCGCTGCCTGAATTGAGCATCCTGCGTGCTGGGGCCTCTCGCTAGCAAAGGGCTGGCTGACACCGCCGGTTACACGGCCACCGTCTGGAGTCCGTCGTACCGATTGCTCCCAAAGTTGACACCAGGTGTATGTTGTGTCGGCAGCAAGGGGCTTCGGGGTTGTGCTTCTTTCTGCCCCTCCCCAGAGCCACAGACTCACTGTGGGCTTCTCGGGCAGCCTGCCTCTGGATAAAGTTTCACTTGCGCTGCACGCTGTTTGCTCTGCTGCAGCAAATTAACATCCCTCCCTACACATGCCCCCCCAAAGAACAGAGTGCTGTGCAGCCAGAAGAGGCACCTCAAATCTCTCCACTTGTGTTTTGCTCCCCATTCCTCCCAGCGTCCCATCCATCCTGTTCTCTGATGACGGTGCTTCCTTGTGGTGGCTCCTTTGGTCGTCCCTTCCTGCGTCCCAGTTCCACGCGTTGGTATCCCTTTCTCTCCTGCCTCGCTGCAGCCCCAGCATTGCCTGCGGGGGAGACCAGCGCCAAAAGCAGGTTGGACCTACAACTTCCCCTGCTTTTTGTGGACAGCTTGTTAAAAGACAGCCCTCTGCCTCCCACTGCTGGCGTGGGAGGGGAGTCGAGCGGCCACCGACACCTTGCTGGCTGATGAAGAAGAAATCGGATCACAGCCGCCCCCTTCCCAGCCTGTTGAGGATCAGCTGAGGGATGCAATCTCCCTCCCCCAGGCTGGCAGAGATTAGCTGTGGTGAACTTGTCCAGCTGTGAGCCAGGACACTGGGCCCTTCAAATATCCAAGTGACAGCGGATGATGTGCAAGAAGCTGCCTCCTCCACCCTGTGCCCTTTTGCTTTAATTAACTTCTGCTCTTGGCCCGGAGGGCAAACAGAACCTCTCCCCTGAGTTCAAAGTGCCCGTTTTCCCTGGGGTCTCCATCACGCTCCCCCCCTCCTGCTGGAAGGGGAGGCTCTTGGGCATGGCCTGATTTATCTATTTAAACTGCACATCCATCAGGCTGTTCCCTTCCTATTAATTAAATGGCTTGTCTGAGGGGTGGCTCTGACCCGCGAGAGCAGGGACGAGATGATGGATCACTTGCATCCTTGAAACTAATCTGGCGATTCAGGTTCCTCTCCCTCCCCCTCGCCATCCGAGCAGGGTAGCTGCTGCTTCTCGCGCCGCCCACCCTTTGCTCCCCATCCCGTGGTCAAGAGGGATTAACGAGGAGTCTCATCTCATCCTCTTGGGTCTCTGTGGGGTGACATGTGGAACTCCAGGGGCTGAGTGACCATCCCAATTCCACCTTGAGCTGAGTCCAGTTCCAGACCTGCTCTTAAACATTTCCCCAAACCCTTTGGGACCCATGTGGGGTGAGAAGCTGAAATACAGCAGGACCTGTTGGGTGGGCCGGCTGCATCCTTCCCCATGGTACCAAAATACCCAGCTCTCAGGCAGCACCTTAGAGTCCCCGTTCTGGCTGCTCCCCCCTCCTCTGGGGCCTTTTAGAAACAGGCACCCATCTCACGGCGTGTCCTCCTCCAACCTTGGTCCTCCCATTTTTAGAGAGTCAGGAACTGGTCAGGGCTCTGGGGTTGGGCTCCGTGGGTGTCGCGTCACAGTCTGAGCGAAGGCTCCCGCGGTGTGTTACCCCCATGGAGCATGGCCACAAGGTAGTTGTGACAGGGAGCTGTAGCTATTTGAAGCCAGCAGGTTCGAGTCCTGGAACCTCAGGAAGTTTCTCTTTCACAGCAATTCTTTGAACCCCACTGTCCTGGTGTGACGAACTGGGACTGTTCTTGATGTGTTCTTTGAATACTGAGGGGGGAGTTTGACTGGGACTGCCTGCATTGGGGAAGGGAGGATACCTGAGCATGTAACATGAGAACCCAGGAGGGGGGTTGGAGGCCAGGTAACACCTCTGCCCGGGAAACTGGACAAAGCACACACAGACTGTGGGAGGAGCCAGGGGGAAGGCGAGAAAGGAGAGGCCTGGAGGGAGTTTCAGTTTTGGAGCTGGCTGGAAAGTGGAGAGAGGTGCCCCAATGGGGCTTGGGCTTCCCAACGGGGCTGGGGCCCCCCAGAGGGACCTAACTAAAGGGAGTCCTGTTGTCTGTACCGGCAAGACCTGTTTTGGACTGTGTTCCTGTCGTCTCAATAAACCTTCTGTTTTACTGGCTGGCTGAGAGTCCTGGTGAATCGCAGGAAGTCGGGGGTGCAGGGCCCGGACTCCCCCACACTCCGTGACAACTGGGGTATCATGGTAGGGGTTGCCTTGACCATGCAGCTTCCTTGGGTCACTAAGTCGGCGTGCCCGGGGTTAACTGCAGGGAGGGGAAGCTCACAGCAGCAGGAGGATACCGACACAGGAGAGGAGTCTGAGAAAAGCAGTAGACGTTACTGACTGAGAAGGAAAGATACTAGAGAGACAAGGCGGGTGGGGTGATATCCTGAGACCCACATGGCTACAGCAATGCTGCGTTCAGGGAAAGATACTGACGGCCAGACATGGATCTCGCGAGCACTAGTGGGGACACGGGGACATAATTGTCTGCAAGGGGAAATGCCGGGGGTCGCTGAAGGCCTTCAGGGGACTAGTAGCAGAGTGCCATGGGCTGTAATTAAGGACAGGAAGAGGCAAGACCTGCTGACTCTGACATAGTCCTGTGGGAAGAGGTAGCAGCTTGGTCATCTGAGACTGGACAAAGCAGTAGGGAGCTGAGCCTGTGGGGCAGTCCCGGACCAGCGGATCCCATCAGCCCCTTCCATCTCTGCGACTCGCAGGCCTTTGCAGGAGTTGCAGTGGTGTGTGTTACGTTGAAGCTGGCGAGGCAGCTGCCTGAGGTTGGCGTTAAAGGCCAACATTCCCTGGGGAGGCAGCAGGCGGCTCGGCGGGCTGGGCCCTGGCTCCCGTTTGCGGAAGCTCCTTTAGCATCTCAGATTGATAAAAAGCCACACGAAACCTCCACCTGTTGCGTGAGTGTTTTATCCCTTCAGGTGCTGCATGAAAGGGGGAGAGCGCCTGAGCGCGGGGAGTCTAATCAAAGAGCTTTTTCAGGGCCTCATTAACTCTCCAGAGGAGAATGCTGAGACCACAGCCCTGCCCTCTGGAATAGCATGACATTTAACAGCACAAATTAACATTCATGTGGAATGACTTAGCAAATTACTTCCTAATCACCCCCATCCCCCACCACGCCGACCCAGGGACAGGGGGCAAGAGAAAGCCGGGCAGAGCCGTCAGCCCTGCTCTCTGGTTACACCTTGGCCGCTTGCTGTGGGGAAGGTCCTTCCTTTGCTGAGAATGGGAGGCCTAGAGTTGGCTGTCTCCAGGGTGTGCCCTGGGTGAGGGGGGGTCTGGATTTCAGTGGTACTGGTTGGTCTGTGAACTGAAGTTGGGCTAATGCTTGATGAGTGGGAAGCCATCCCTGGCTAGCAGAGCTGTGGGAAGGAGAAGGTGGCATGGGAGTAGCCGGTTTTGCTGCTGCATCTCCGGGCACCACTGGTTAGCCGGAGCCCTGTTGTGCTTTGAGTTCGTTACCCTGACTGATGTAGATCTTTTTGGTGCAGCATCAGCTGTGGCTGGTGGCTGAGACCCAGGAGTGGTGTGTGTGTGTGTGTGGGGGGGGGACTTTGGGGATCGTGGGGGGGGGTGTTTTTTTTTACAAGGCCAGACCTCCACACGCGCTGCCCTCTGCCCCACAAGCGGAGAGGCTGAGGACTGAACTCCTGTTTCACTTCTGCCCTGCCCTGCAGAGACCAATGCTGGAACATGGGGGGCGAGAAGCGTGGGACGCTTTGGGCCCCAGCTCCATCCATCCAGCAACTTTCAGCACCGTTTTGACCCAGCCTTGCCTTGGGGGGAGTTCTGAGTGCAGGAGAACTGGGCTAGCCCATGAACCAGGGATTAAAGGCGCGAGCACGGAGGCTGAGAGGGGACTCAGGTGGAACTCTGGCTCGGTGTGACAGCGGCTAGGCCAAGTCTAGGGAGCTTGGCTCTTCAACACAGGAACCTCGGCCTGGATCCCCGGGGATGCTGCTGCTTTACGTGCCGATTCGGGTGCTAGTTTATTTAGTGTCCCAAACCCTCAGCCAGGCTCAGGGGCTTTATAAATCAATCAGTTCCTTATGCTGTTCCTGTCCCCATCTCCCCCCGCATTGTCTCTGCTGCAGTGTTACCGGGACCTGGCCTTGGTGAGCCGAGATGGCATGAACATTGTTCTAAACAAGATCAACCAGATTCTCATGGAAAAGTACTTGAAGCTGCAGGATGCCTGTCGGACTCAGGTGAGAGGGGAACCTGCCTTGGAGTCGAACCCGATATTGGCCCTGGTGAGAGCGGAAAGGGGACTGCAGGCCCTGAGGGGACTCAGCATCTTGGGGTCTGGTAATGGGATTGGAACCATAAGCAGGAAGGGGACGTGGAAGAGAGCGCAATGTTGGATGGGTGTCCTCCCCCCCGCCCCCTCCAAATGGCTGCTAGCACCCTCTGAGATGTGACCTTGGGGCTGTGGGTGTCTCTGTCTTGTGCCGCGGACGTGTAGTCATGGCTCCGTGGCCAAGGCTGTGCCGAAATCTGCGCTCGAAGCAGCACCAAATTCCCCGTTTCATGCTGGCTCTGCTCTTCTCTGTCTCTAGCTGGTGTGGTTGCTGCGGGAGCTGGTGAAGAGCGGGGTGCTCGGGGCAGATGGTGTCTGCATGACCTTCATGAAGCAGATTGCAGGTGAGTACTGCCTTGGGCAGCAGCATGGACTGGCCCCCGTCGCGCTGCCCCGCCCCAGGGCCCTGCCCAGCAATGGCTGCAGCAGCAGGAGGCCCATCCCATGGCAGCTGCCTTGCTTGGGGTCCGAGTCTGAATCTGGCGTGACACCTTGCCCGAGCCAGGCTGGGTCTGGGCTTGCAATGGAGGCAGCTCACGCCCACCTCTCAGAGCCTGGCTTTGCAGCAGTGGTGATCCCGGTGAAAGAGCAGCAGTGGTGCATTACCAAGAGCCGGCTAAACCTGCCTGTCAGGGAACGGCTCGGGGATGGAGGGGCTAGTGGGGCTGCTGCCTAGGCCTGGGAATCTGCAATAGCCCCAGCATCCTCCCTGTGAGGGGTTAATCCCGGGTTGGGCCAGCGAGAAGCAGGGTGAGGTTAGGCAGCCTAGTGCCAGTAAAGTCTCTGGAAGAGCCAGCGGGCGTGTGGATTCCTCAGCTTGTCAGCAGCTCAGCCCCTGTGGCCCAGCACAGTAGAACCACTGAGACCAGCCCTGCCCCATCTCTGACATACGGGCAGCCGAGAGGGGTGCTCGTATCCCCTGAGCCGGGACTCTCCCATGCAGGGCCTGTAACGCCTCCAGAGGGGCAGGGCCAAGGCCTGGCCGTGTGGTAACCACTCGTTTGCGTAAAGAGTCCCCTCTGTGCCATTCCAGGTCCACAGAGCCGTCTCTCTGCACGTCAGTGCTAGGCACCTACGTCCAGGGAGGAGGAATTTGCGTCGCATAATAAAACCTGACATTTCATTTTTATTGGTTACATCTGTGACATGGGCTGGCCCAGTTGGAAATGGAAACCATCCCCTCGGCTGCAGGGACAGGGTGGGCAAGGCCGGGTTCGGAGGGCCAAGTGCTGAGAACGAACCAGCCTCCCCGGTCTTGCCCCCTCCCCCGATGTGCACGATGTAATAAACATGGAATAGCTTAAAAAACCATTGATGATGGTGTCCCTGTTTCCCTGTGCGGGGCCCCATTCTACTCTGACGCTGCTGTCCTGCATTTCGCTATTTTTATGATGCCTTAATTGTTATGATCACATAGCAATTGCTTGCAATATGCCTCATATGCGTGTCTGTATTTCCAAACGTCTGAGTACAGCTCTGAGCTTCTAGCACCGTTAGCAAAGTGCTCCAGCTTCATGCTGGTGACCTCGTTTAGAGGGGAAGTAAAGGCAGCTGTAAGAAATGGGAAGTTGATAGTAAGGACTTTCACTCAGGAATTGTGGAAAATTGATAAGGGAAGCAAAGGGACACAAGGAGAAATCTGTGTCCCCAGAGTTAGGGACAATAAGGTGTTTTTGAAATATATTCGGGACAAATAGAATCCCGACAATGGTATTGCTCCATTACTAGATGGAAATGTTAGAATTATCAATAATAATGCAGAGAAGGTAGATGTGTTCAATAAAAATTTCTGTTGAGTTTGGGAGGAACACAGGTGAGAGTCTCATCATATGGTAATGATAACACTCTTTCCATTCCACTAATATCTCTGGAGGATGGTATACAGAAGCTACTAAAGTTAGACATTTATAAATCAGCAAGTCCAAATAACTTGTATCCAAGAGTTTGAAAAGAGCAGGCTGAGGAGCTTGCTGGACTGTTAACATTGATTTTTAATTAGTCTTGGAGCACTGGGGAAGTTCCAGAAGACTGGAAGAAAGCAAGTGTTGTGCCAAGTTTTTAAAGAGGGTCAATGGGATAATCCAGGTAATTAACAGCTTTACATTGATCTCAGAGCGGCTAATACGGGATTCAGTCAATGAAGACAGAGAGTGATGTACAATTAATATAGCACGCAGTAAAGGTATTGAACGCTGGCTAAGCATTAGGTTTTGGAATGACAAGGTGGGTGAGGCGATATCTTTTATTGGACTAACTGAGAGAGACAAGCTGTCGAGCTACACGGAGCTCTTCAGGTCTGGGGAAAGTTCTAAGAGTGTCACAGCGAAATACAAGATCAAAGAGCGAGGCTAGCTCGTGTGCTAAGGGACCAGTATGTGCTAGCTCTTTGTCTTGGATTTCGCTGGGACACTTAGTGCCTTTCCCAGACCTGAAGAAGAGCTCGGTGTAGCTTGAAAGCTTTTCTCTCTCACCAATAGAAGTTGCTTCAGTAAAAGATATTCCCTCACCCGCCTCGTCTCTCTCATATCCTGGGACTGACCGGCTACAACAACACTGCATGTAATTGTCATTGAGCAGGTGTGTTTCCAGTGGGGTCTTGCAGGGATCAGTTCTTGGCCTGATGCTATTTAACATTATCAATGACCTGGAAGAAAACATAAACTGATCACTGAGAGAGCTTGCTGATGACACACCAATTGGGGGAGGGATAAATAATGCAGAGGACAGGTCACTGATTCACAGCGATCTGGACTGACCAGCTTAGGATGGCTAAGTATAAAAGTATATGTCTAGGAATAAAGAATGTAGGCCAGGCTCTCTTTCCTGGGAAGCAGCGACTGAGAAAGATTTGGGCGTCGTCGTGGACAGTCAGCTGAACCTGAACTCCCAGTGCGACGCTGTGGCCAAAAGAGCACATGCCGTCCTGGGCTTCATAAACGGGGGAATCTTGAGTAGGAGCCGCGAGGTTATTTTAGCTCTGTATCTGGCACTGGCGTGACCGTTGCTGGGGTCCTGTGTCCGGATCTGGTGTCCACGATTCAAGAAGAACGTTGATAAATTGGAGAGGGTTCAGAGAAGAGCCCCGAGAATGAGTAAAGGATTCGAAAAGCTGCCTCGTAGTGAAAGACTCAAAGAGCTCAGTCTATTTAGATTAACAAAGTGAAGGTTAAGGGGTGCCTTCATTAGTCTGTAAGTATCTATATGGGGAACACATGTAATAAGGGGCTCTTCAGTCTAGCGGAGAAAGACATAACATGATCTAATGGCTGGTAACTGAAGCTAAACAAATGCAGACTGGAAATAAAGCATACATTTTCCACAGTGAGGGTAATTAACCATTGGGGCAATTTACCAAGGGGTGTGGTGGATTCTCCATCACTGGCAATTTTAAATCAAGATTGGATGTTTTTCTAAAAGTTCTGCTCTGGGTATTATTTTGGGACGCTCTCTGGCCTGTGTTATCCAGGTCAGAGTAGATGATCACAATGATCCCTTCTGGCCTTGGAATCTATGAATCCAAGATGAGACTTTGCACCCCCATCAGGCCTTTAGCTGAAGATCTCAGAGCGCTTTGCAGACATCCACTAAGCATTGCAGCTTGTCTGGCCCAGAGAGAAGTGACTTGCCCAAGCTCATGATGTGACTCAGTGGCAGAGCTGGGAATAGAACCCAGGAGTCCTAGTCGCCTGCTCTACTCACAATACTACATTTATACCTAAATGCGTGGAGCAGTGTTCCCCGTTTTCCTACCAGACGGATTGCTTTCCTGTCCGAGGCATTCTCTAAAGTGTCTGGCTTTTACTCCCCCTCTCCCCTAAACACCAAACCTCTTTCCTTTCTGTCTCTCGCTCTGTTTGCCAGAAAGGTCAATATTGACTCTGTGTTCCAGAAACTGACAGTTCCACTCTCAAGCACGCTCTAGGAACAAAGACCCCCTCCATTTTTTTGATACAACAGAAAATGATGGCAATCACCATACTTGTTTCTGGGAACACGCTGAACACGTGTTTGGAAGCAGCCAGGTACCTCTGTGGCAGGCAGGATGGGCCAGATGTGAGGCTTGTACTGAGCTGGGGAGAAAAATACTGTAATTATAGCGCTCTGCTTTGCGGGGGCTGGGGCTGAGACGGTGGCTGGTTGGGATAAAGCTGACACCACAGACAATTACATCGATTAATGTAAGTAGCTGTTTGCTCCCATGTTGTGCTCTTGGTTGCAGGTGGGGATGTGACGGCGAAGAATATCTGGCTGGCAGAGAATGTCCTTGAGATACTGACTGAGCAAAGGTATGGTGCGGTGGGAGGCAGCGGTGTTGCTGGGAGACGTCTCCTGACTGGCAGGAGCAACGGGCTGGCTGGTGGTGGGGAGAACTGGCTCTTTGGCCATCTGTGGGGCTAATGGAGACCTCCCTGCTTGGGCATGGCAAGGGGTGCGGGAGGGGTTTGTGTGTTTGGGGTGGGTGGGGACATGCTGGTAGCTTTTCACATAGGTTGGCTTGTGGACAGTCAGCTGGGCGATGCACTGGGGTTGCAAGTAACAGAACGTGACTTCACCTCGAGTCCACGGCAGGGCGTGGACCTCGTTCTCCTGTCATGAAATCCACTCTGCGGCTGCAGCACGCCCCGTAAGCACATCTTCAGCTGTGGCAGGAAATCCTCGTTCCCAAGCCCTGGGGTCGGCAGCGTGCACCAGTTGTTGGCTGCCTCCCGGGTGTCCCGCTTGGCACAATTGGCTGTAACCTCTTGGGGATTTTGTAATGCAGCTGGCGAAGCCAGGCGGGATCAGACCATTGGTTCTTCTAGCCTGGTGTCCTGCGCCTGGTGGTTCACAGGAAGCTGATATCCCATAATGCTCCTAGCCAGTTGTGCAATGCACTGCCGTGACGCCTTCCCCCTGTATGTGACCAGCTTCCCCCTGAAACAATGGGACTTGGTCACCTTGTGCCATGGACAGAACATCCAGGACTCTCTGGGGCAGTTTCCTAGGAATATTTTTCTCCTGACTTTCCAGAGTCCCGATGGAGGGTGTTCCTCTTAGAGGAGTGGTTTGGAATTCATTGCCCAAGAGCTGATCTTTGTCAGCTTCCTGTGCTTAAACAACAGCTCCCCGCTTCGCTGGGGCTGCAACCTTCAATGATTTGCTGTGGCCAGGCAGTGGGGAGGCATTGTCCTATGGGTTCGGCATTGTCCTTTGTTGGTAAAGCAGGGGCTAGTTGATGATAAACAGACTTGGTCGCGCAGCCCTCAGCTGGGCGGCGTCATTACTTTTAAATAGACGATTGATTTTCACAACTCGCTGTTTATAATAACAGCAGTTCTCCTAAAATCACTGATTGCTGCGCTTAGCAATCACGGCACAGCACGGTGAGAGGGACCTTTCCCTACACACTGCCGCGCAGTGCCATCTAGTGCATCGGCTGGGAACCTGCACTGCTAGAGGGGGCCGGGGGCCGGGACTTGTTGCTATGGCCTAGAAAACAGTTGGGAGTTCTTGGGCCGTGTGTTTATGTAACCATTAGCGGTCAGCACTGCTAGGGCTTCCCTCCGCCAGCTCAGCTGATGCACCTCAGTCCTGCCCCCAATCCCCGTTGTTCTGTCCTTGGGCCCCAGCATGGCCCTGCCAGTTCCTGTCCCAGGCACCACTGCTGCTCGGCTCCAGGGGCTCCTCCGAAGCAGCCTGCACATCTTGCCAAATTATGTTATGGTTTTGCTTGCGAACAAATGACTAGAAAATGTTTGCAGGGGGAAAAGCAACTTCTCTCCCATGTGATTCAAAGCCACATTTGGCCTGGGATCTGCAGAAGCCAGCCCAGCACATTAAATCACAGGAGATTTCCCCTGAGGATAGGAGCTTGTTGGGGAAACGATGTGAGGGGAAAGGCTAAGCCCTTTTTGGAGGCATTGCTTGATTTTCCACAGCACATGCTGTAGCAGATCAGAGAATGCCTGAGCACAAGCAGAGCTGAGCCCTGGGAGTGCGCCTGCAGGGAGAACCTGCAGCTCTTTGCTGGGATTTATATCCTTTGATTAGAGGGAAGCCAAGACTTTAATTAAACAGCACATGAGAAAATCTAATTCTGCATTCAGAATGTCGACTGCTTGGTTTAATTAAATACAGCAACAGCAGAGCCACTCCCTGAGCTCTGGCCGGCTTGGAGAGGAGGCGTGCGCCACCTCTGCTAGACTGGATAATTTAGCCACTGGCCACTAATGGCCAAGCGAACATGAAGCTGCCTCTAAATGTTTTCGAAAAAGCTCATTTGCTCTGCCTGCCGGATCCATTAATCCTGGGGCTGCAGGCGGCCTCTTGAGCCCGTCTGACAATGGTTTTATGTTTGTACGCACCTTGATCGGGCGAGGGGAGGAAACTGATCTGACAGCCTACCAGGCTTCATTCCTTAAGGATTCCAGGCACTGCCCAGCTGCAACCTCAACCCCCGCTTCTTGCTGCCAGTCCAGACAGCTCAACTGCCTGGTTAAGCTGCGTGCCAGCGCAGGGGTTAGGGGCAGTCTAGAGTGCCTGGGAAAGCAAACACGTGTCGCATCTTCGTGGGCTCTTCCCCCCACCCCTCCTGGGCGATTTAGGGCAGCTGACTCATTTGCCATTGAGCCATTATCTCCTGGAGTTACAGCTACAGCATACGCAGTGACCCTTGTGCAGGGCTCTGATTTACAGCTCTCCGAGCTGAGCCATGGGGGTGATTATCAATCACACTAAAGGCACCGAGCTATTCTGGCCCATTCCCAGTTCATGGCTGCAAATAGCAAGGCTGGGTAATTTACTGGCCGGCAGTATTTGTCATTGTGTTCAGCTGGAGGGAATCGGTTCTGATGCTGCAGGGGTCCGGAGGGAATAGTTCACCCTAGGTAAATGGCAGCAGTGCAGAATTACAGAAACGTGGTTCTTTGTGGCGCTGGAAGCAGGCGAGAGCGTGTGAGGAGACGAAGGTCTCAGTCCCGGAACTCCTGTGTCCCTGTCCTCTGGAGCCTGCTAGGGCCCGGGACACTGCACAGGGAAGGTGGTCAAAGTAACTAGCTAGATGGGCAGCAAAACCTAGTCAGCTGCTGGCCTGGCTCGATAGAATGCATCTGGGAGAAGCCAGCTTCGGTCCTGTGACAGGCCAGGAGTGTCACTGTCTGTGCAGTGTGAGGGCCCAGCCTTGTCGGATGCTGGAGGCAGTTGCCTGGGTTAGAGACCCGGGCGTTGAGTGGGGCAGGTGCTTAGGACTTAGCACAGGAGGGAAAGGTCTGTTTAGTCTCCCAGCCTCTCCCCCCTTCTCTGAGGCAGGATTGGTCCAGCACTGACTCCAGTGTGTTGCCCAAATGTCTCATCTGATGCTGCTCCCAGCCCCTCTGCTGAGGAGCCAAGTCGATAACCTCGTGCATCTCCCTGGTGGGCAGCCTGTTACGCTGCTCTCAGTCCGTCTGCTTATTCTGAGTCCTTCCTCACCCCCGGTGCTCCCACCCTCCCGTTCCTAAACTCTGCCTTTTCCTTTCCTTCTCCTGGCGTTCCTGCTCAGCCGGGTGAGGGGAGCACCTGGCTTGATAGCTGCCAGAGCCGTTCTTACTGTGCTCACTGAAAATACGGGTACGCGCCCAGCCTGCCCCGGTGCGGCCGCTCGTCCCGTAGCCATGGGGATCAGCATCTTTCTGCAGCGCCACATTGCGCACCGTATGATGCACGCAGTATGCGAGCCGGGGGGCGGCACAGAACTGCAGCCTGATCACACGAGGAGCTGCTGTTCGAAAGCTGATGCCTTGTTAACATCAGTGGCGTGTGACTGTCTGGTCCGGATGCTCCCCATGTTTGCTGGATCCATCTGCTCTGACAGGCTGAGCTGGGAAGAATGAAAGCTCATCTCGTGCGATCTAATGCCGGGCATCGGACATCTCCCTAGTTCTAGTTACCCTGTGTCGTGTGCACTGGGTCCTGACTATTGGTGCCGTGAGAGCTGCTGGGTGCTGAAAGTTTCTCTCTGGCCCAGCAGCTGATTCCCCTTGTCACCGGCATACACAGTTACCCTGCGGGCTGCCACAGCATGGCCCTGTAAATGTCTGCAGAACTGTACACACAGGGAAACCCGCCCTGCCCCAGGCTGCTGGCAGTGCAGATAGGAGAAGCCAGGCACCAGCTTGTGAGAAGGCTCTTGGCAGAGAGGGGAGGGGTCGCTGGCAGGGCTGGGATGTGGTGGAGAGGCAGCACTTGGTGGATGAGGGCAGCATGATGGGAGGCACAAAGCTGGGGCCAGGGGGAGGTGGATGTTCTAACGGTAGCTTGTGGCTACCTGAGCATAGGGCTGTGCCATCTGCTCTTCTGCAGGGGGAGACACACCCTGCGGCTTTTAAAAGGCCAGCTGTAACTCAGTCCCCAAGTGAGGGACCCTGCACACTAGTGCTGGGTGAAAAAGCCTGTATCCCTGTGTGGTGAGTGCTTCCCCCGGGGGTGAGCCGGGCTGAGCATGCGCCAGCTCGGGGCTGGGAGATACAAGAAGCTGGATTTGATGGGCCTGGGGCCTTGACAGATAACAGGCTGCAGGGGAGAGGTGACTGGCTCTCGCCATAGTCCGGGTAAGCTGTGTAGTCCTGCTCCTGACCCCTTCTGGGAAAGCATGTGATCCAGTGTTTAGATCAAGGCTGGGGGTCAGGACCTGCTGAGTTGTGACCTTGGAGAAGTTGCTTCCTCCCATGCCTCAGTTTCCCCACCTCTGGGCTGGGGATGAATGCTAGTAAAGCGCTTAGCAGGTCTCGGCTGGAGAGGAGGATGGTGCTGGCTCAAGGTGCTGTCCCTCGCTTGCTTCCAGAGAGTGGGTGGTGAAGAGCAATATCCTGATTGCCATGGCCGTGTACACCTACCTGCGGCTCATCGTGGACCATCATGGCACCTCGCAGCTCCAGGCCCTGCGCCAGAAGGAGGTGGACTTCTGCATCTCCCTGCTCCGGGAACGGGTGAGGGGGTGCTGGCAGCGGGAGTGTTCCCCCTCTGAGGGAGTGTCTGGGTGCAGTTTTGGGGGCGGGGGGAAACCTGTTTGTCCCAGCAGACACCTGGTTGTGGTCCTTCCTCCGCTAGGAGCCTGAGCCCTGCCAGTCTGGGTCCCTTTTCAGCTTGCACCAGGCAGTCTGGGGTGCGGGCAGCAGCACCCGCAGCGGCTGTGAAATCGGAAGCGGTGGGCTCTGCTCCCTGCATGCCTGGCTGGACGTTTGCCCATTGGTTGGCGTGTTCTCAGCCCAGCTCCCTTCCCCCTGGCACTGGGAACAGCTGGTTTGATGGGGCTAGTTCCTGTGGGGCCCGTGTCCAGGCCCGAGCTCATCACAGGCACCGATGCCTTCTGATTGGCCAGCTGCAGCCCCCCAAAATGCCGGCATCTCAGGTGTGCAGCCGGCTGAGTGGAGTCTGGCAGCCAATCGCCACCCATGTTCTAGAAGCCGCAGAACCCCCAGCTTGGCTGAGGAGGCTGCGGGGCTCTGGGGCCATGCTTCCCTTCAGGGTTATCAGTCCTGCTGGCACGAATGGCTCTCCGCAGCCGGTAGGGGTCAGCCCCCGCACCCCACCTCTGTGGCCCCCCCCCCCCCCGCCTTCTCCTGAGCTGGGCATGTCGGCTCAAGCATCAAGCGCTGAGCTTCAGAGCCTGTCCACAGTTGTGGAGATAAAGCGCTAGATTTACGGCCCCGTTGTTTGTTTTACACCAGAGAACATTTTAAAATAGCCATTGACCTTCCCTCCTGTCACCCAGCCCCTTTAGAACCTGCTGTCTTCAAAAAGCGGAGCAGCCTGCCAGGGCAGGAGAGGAACTGTGCAAAGAGTGAATCATCCAGAGCCTGCTCTCGGGTTCAAGAACTGAATGTTCCCGGTCCCCCCCCACCCACCCCTCCCCACAGCCCCCTCCTCAGGTAAACAATACATGATCTCTCCTCTCCCTTCCCCAAGTTCATGGACTGCTTCATGATTGGCCGGGACCTGGTGAGACTCTTGCAGAACGTTGCTAGGATACCCGAGTTTGAGCAGCTCTGGAAAGACATTATCCACAATCCACAGGCGCTGAGCGCCCAGTTCACAGGTAGGTGGGGCACCGGGGGCGGAGGGGAGGTTACCCTGCGGAGCCTCTGCCGGGGCGCTCTGGCTGCAGGTCAGCCACGCGTGGTGTCCCAGCGCCTGTGCGCACACCCCTTTGCATCCTCTTAGATCAGGGGTCGGCAACCTTTCAGAAGTGGTGTGCCAAGTCTTCATTTATTCACTCTGATTTAAGGTTTCGCGTGCCAGTCATACATGTTAACGTTTTTAGAAGGTCTCTTTCTACAAGTCTATAATATAGAACTAAACTATTGTTGTATGTAAAGTAAATAAGGTTTTAAAAATGTTTAAGAAGCTTCATTTAAAATTAAATTAAAATGCAGAGCCCCCCGGACTGGTGGCCAGGACCCGAGCAGTGTGAGTGCCACTGAAAATCAGCTCACGTGCCGCCTTCGGCCCGCGTGCCGCAGGTTACCTACCCCTGTCTTAGATGCACACATCTAGGCACAGCCAAGCGCAAGGGACAGGCGGTTGTGAGTGAGGAACTGTCCGCACCGCTTCGTCTGCGCTGCCGGACTGTGGGCAGAGCAGTGTGGGGAGAATCCAGTGCAGTAGCTGGACGTCCCGGTGCCCCGCAAGGGCTCGTTCCCCTCCAGCAGCGCCCTCGTCCTCAGGGCTCCGTGGCTCGCCTGGGGCCGAACATAAATCCTCAGCAGAGTTCCAGCGGCTGGCTGCTTCTCAGCTCCGATATCCCGGTCTGTTCTGCTGGGCTCCCCTGCGCACACACCTCTAAAAGGCCATTCATGAGTCCAGCTCTAGCAGAGCCAGATTCCCCTCCAGAGCCACTCTTGGCCAATGCTTAAACACAGTAAGATGTGCCCTGCCTGCTGCCCCCTTGGCCGTGGGGAGCTAAGGAGCTGGGCTGGGTCTCCTGCCACAGGCTGTCCCCCAAGTGGCTTCTCTATTTCCTTACGTACCGCAAGGGCCTGGTGCACATCTGGGCTCTCAGCCTTCCAGATGGCATGATCAATAATTCAGCCAGCTTTCATTACAAGTAGGGAGAAGGCAGCCAGACCCCAGGAAAACATGGTGCAGTTTGATTACATGTTCTGGACTTAAAGCTTCCTTCATTGTAATTCATATTTTTAATTGTCTGAGCTGAAAACAAAGCCGAAGGTGGATCCCAGTGATAGAAAGCATCTGAGTTCTGCAAACTCCCCGGGAAAGAGTGCTGGGGAACCTTTGAACCATCGAGCGAGGGCAGCAGATGCTGCTGTGATTATCTTTCCCCAGTGTGCTGGCACATCTGACGAGCAGGAACACTCGGTTACAGAGCTCCCCACACAGGCCGGATTAAAATAGGCTTGTTTTATTTTAGATCTCTCTATGTCTCCGTATAAATTATTCCCTGCCCTGGAGGCCGTCTCCTTGTTAGCTGTTCTGCAGCAGTTCTAATGAGCTTTCCGAAGGAGGACTTGAAAGTCCGCTAACCCAATGCCTTGTCCCGGGGGGCCGTGTTAATGACACTTTAAAGAACTCTGGCTCCACTCAGGCAAGCTCGCAACATGTATCTTCTAATCAAAACCTCATTAAGCCTCCTGATCCCAGCCTCCTTCCCCTTTGCCAGGCCCGCCCCCATGATTGGCAGCCTCGGCGGAGAGGCCAAGGGCTGAAGAGACCCTGTCACTGAGCTCTCCTCATCCCCGAAGGAGGGTCCCTGGGTGTCGGGGCTGGGACCCGGTGCTGGAGGCTTTGGGGTTCGCAGCCTTGCCCATCCTTAGGGTAGGGAGAGGTCCTCGGTCTCCAGATGCTCAGCCCTGCCTCTTCCTTCCGCTCTAAACTCACTGAGAATTTACCCTGACCTCCCGCTGAACACTGAGGCTGTTCCCTGGGAGCCTGGGCACTTCACAGGCGCTACTCCAGCTTCCCAGCAACTTCCCCCTCACCCAGGGAAATCAGTCAGCAGCTGTCCCCGTTTGTCTCCTCTCCCCAGCATCCACACAGCTGGCGCCTCATGCTGTAGGGCCTTATGGGTCCGTCCCCCCCCGAATCTTCCTACTGCACTTTGCCTTGGTGGAGGTGTTTGGTTTTGTACTGCTGCTGTTCTCTGCCCTCGTGCGCTGCTGAGAGCCTGGCCTGAGCACGCTGCAGGACCACAGTTACCTCTGGCAGCTGGCTGTTTACGTCTGTTTTCGGGTTTGATACTGACTCAATCCCGTGTGCTGTGAACCTCACCCCTGACTAGTGCCCAGGAGAGCCTGCCGCAAAGTGCTGGGGCTGGCAGAGAAGGGAGGCCTTGCCCTGCAGGAGAGCTGGGGACGCAGGGCGCTGTGATTGTTCCCTCCCGAGTGCCTGGTGGGTGCTGGGAGCATTTATTAAGCAAGGCTTTTTTGAGGTTGCCTTTCCCTGATGTGCAGCTCACTCCATGCAGAGCTCCCGGGAGCCAGCATTCAGGCTCTCCGCTTGTAAGCAGGCAAAACCTTTCTCCTCCTCTCCACCCGCCCTCCGGAGGTGAGGATGGGGTCTTGGGTGTATTGAAATGGTTTCAATGCCAATAGACCAAAGTGCACCTGCGTCAGAGCGAGCAGATCTGTAAATCAGTCAAGTCCTGCCAAGGAACGACAGGCCTCTGCCGGTATCACAGCTTCCCTTTCTCACACCTCGCCTGGCTCCGGCCTCTGGGACCTAGTTCATCTAGACCTCTCTTCCCCTCTTCGTCTTCCGGTGGAGCTTTCCCCTCGCCTTCCGGGGGTTCCTCTCCCATCTAGCCCTGAGGACTAGGACCCCCATCCCCAGTGCCATTGGACAGCCATGCCAGTGACACTCACTGGTCTCTTGCTGGCAGCCTTGGTGGAGAGGGTCAGAGCGAATGGGCCCCAGAGACAGCTCAGCAGTGGAGCAGGTGCCATGCGTGTGCTGTGGCTGACCCAAGGCCTGCAGTAGGGCGGCTGTCAGCGTCTCACCGACCTATGAGCACAAGTTCCACTCGCAGTCCAAAGCACGCAGCTGCTGGAGAATGCCTCCGGTCCGCGCCGGGGCGGACCTGCGGCAGGGGCTGGGGAGGTCTGGGGGTGCGTCAGGGCTGGGGTCTGAGCCAAGCCGGTGCTCTTGTGAGCACAGGGTGAGGTGGGGGTACGTCTGAAGGCTTACATTTGTCCTTGTGACAGGGAACCTACTTACCCCAGTTAAAACCCAAACTGTCCTCGTGCTTTCTCCCAGGGGTGATCTAGCAGGGATGGGGAATCTGCTCTGCGAACAGGACTCCTGAGTTCCATTCCCAGCTCTGGGAGGGAGCATGGTCTAGTGGTTAGCGCAGGAGCCTCAGCGAAATCTCCACCCCTTCCCGATACCCAAAGCCCTGGTCTAACAGGAACTTTCGGAGCCGCTGTGAGGCCAGGAGTCAGTGCGGACAGTGGGGTCGGCTCTCCCCAGGTGCCATGGTGATTCTGGCTGGGGGTGCGCAGGTACAGACCTCTTGGCTTTTCCTCTCTCTAGGTGTCCTGCAGCTCCTCCAATTGAGGACCTCTCGCAAGTTCCTGGCCTGTCGCCTCACCCCTGACATGGAGACCAAGCTGCTCTTCATGACATCCCGGGTAACAGCTTTGCTCTTCCAGAGGGATCCCAGCCAGGGGAGAGGGGAATCAGGGTACCGTCGGTCACAATGGGATTGGGGGTGCATGAGCTCTAGAGGGTGGGGGCCCTTGGAGAGCTTCTACCCTGTCCCATCCATCCTCCTTCCCCCGCTGCTCCTGGTGCAGCCGGCGGGGTGAAGGCCAGTTTCTGTGCAGGTGAAGTTGCCGGCAAGTAAGTGTGACCTTAGCACTGGGGAAGGTGCCAGATTGACAGCTCTGGAAAGCAGAGGCCCCTGGTAATCCCCAGAGCCAGCCCCGTACGAGCAGGGTCCCTCCAGGCTGTCCTTTGGGGTGGCTCAGCCCTGGGTTGAAGAGACCACCCTCGGGCTGGGAGGGTGCTTCGCCGCCTGGGACCCAGGTAGTCTCCTCTCTACAAGGGGGCCAGGCCGGTGGTTGAACGGGCCTGAGAACAAGAGATTGGCTGCCACCGGCCTGGTCTGGGTTTGACCCAGTGACTGAGCGACAGCTGCTGGTTGCCATGGCCCCACTGGGGTCAGCAGAATGGGGGAAGCGGCGCCCCCTTGGCTGGGCCTGCTCAGCCTTTCACTGTGTTTCCAGGGAAGCTGGGTCTTCAGCCAACTCCAGCGTCCCCTGAGAGAGGGGTGTGGCAGGAGGAGAGCGGGTGGACCAGCTGATTTGCTCATTGACAGCCGTGTAAATCTGGAGTCACTCCATATGACTTCATTGGAGTTGCTCTGGGTTTACACTAGTGTGGCCAAGAATAGAATTTGGCCCCGGATATAGAAAGGCTTCCCGCTGAGTGTTTACTTAGGCTGTCTGGTTTAGTGGCCTTTGAATGGGCCAGGCATAGCCTTCTAGCCCCCCGGTGTCAGTGTGTGATGCGGGGGGAGGAGAGCTCATGCCTCTGCAGCTGTATAGCTGCTGCTGGTTTCGGCGTGGCTGGGGTAGCGGCCCTGGGTAGCAGATCTCTGCATTGGGGGGGGGGAGACGTGGAAGCTGGAGTCAGGAGTCTGGAGAACGCTCATGTTTTTAACCCCACTCTGGCCACGGTACGCCGGTGGAGGGAAGGAAGGGTGGCCGGCCGGAGCTGAGCGAAGCGTGCCCGAGACACTCATTAAAAGGCATGACATTGGCTTGGCAGGGGAGTTTTGCGGCAGGCTGGCTGGTTTCTGGGGGGTTGCTTTTTCTATATGGCTGCTGCGTGGTGGGTGAGCTGAGCTCTGCCACGCTGCAGCCCCTTCCCAGAGGGGACGGGAACCCCACAGTGACGCCAGGGTCAGCCTTTCTCGGTGGGCAAGCACCAGGCAGGGTTCGTTTCCCCTTGCAAGCGAAGCTTGTCTCCTCCTCGTGCTGCGGCAGCTTGCCGTGGGAAAGAAGCGAACCTCGAAGGTCTGAGAGCTGGACCTGGGTCCCGGAGGGTGCATCGTGGGGTGTTGGGGCGCAGGGCGTGTCTCTGGCCGGAAGCTCGGTTCTGTCCATCCAGCTAGGGAAGCCGGGGGGATGGTGGCGGGAGTTTGTTCTCTGCGGCCCTTTCACTCCTCGGCCTCTGCTGGCGAGTCACTTGCAGCCTCCGTGGCAGCTCCGAAATGAAGGCTCCGTGTCCCAGGCCTGTCCTCCCAGATACTCTCGTCTCTGAACCAGACTCCGTGTGTCTGTGCGTTTCTCCTCCCCCTCCAGGTGCGGTTTGGCCAGCAGAAGCGGTACCAGGACTGGTTCCAGCGGCAGTACCTGTCCACCCCAGACAGCCAGTCCCTGCGCTGCGACCTCATCCGCTACATCTGTGGGGTGGTCCATCCGTCCAACGAGGTGCTGAGCTCCGACATCCTCCCTCGCTGGGCCATCATTGGCTGGCTGCTCACCACCTGCACGGTGAGTGTGTGGGGCGGGGCACCAGGGAGGAGGGGGTGACACACCCAGTGCCGGTCAGAGAGCCCAGGGTGCTCATCTCTGTCTGGGCAAGTCGCTGGGGGAGTGTGTGTGACACAGACATGGGTTGGATTTTCCAAAAGGAAGCTGGATCGCTGTGTCCCAGCTTCGGGCTCCAGCCACCCTTCCTTCTTTTAAAACAAGGCAGGGGCAGGGCCTGGCAGAACCGGGGCAGCGGAAGATACGTGGGGGCGCGGGCTGGGGGAACGCTGCTGCCGTCCTGATCACGTGGCTTCTCTTCCCCTAGTCCAACGTTGCTGCTTCTAATGCCAAGCTTGCCCTGTTCTACGACTGGCTCTTCTTCAGCCCCGAGAAGGACAACATCATGAACATAGGTACCGTGTGCTCGCTGCCTCCCCGCCCTCCTCCGGGGGAGACGGACCAGCCCCCTTTCCCTGCATCCCCCACAACGCTCAACTCTCCTGCTTTCCAAGCCAATACTGAAATCTCCAGAGCTGCCTGGCTCCACAGAGCCTCTAGCCCAGAGCCAGGTAGGGTCTGGCCGGCTCACGGGGGTGGCCTGGGAGAGGGAGTCTTCCGCCTCGCTCAGTAGTGACTCACAGCTGTCCCCAGCAGTGAAGTGAGTTCATTCGTTCTCAGTCCAGTTCCTGGAGGGACAGGCGGGTCCCATCCCACATGCCCAGTGTCCGTGGGGAGGAGTCCCCTCGACACAGGCCTCTGCTCTGTGGGAAGGCTGGTGAGCGCTGGATGTATCTATCTCCCCTGGCAGTGTGCGGCCCAGTCCTCTCCAGAGTCCAGGCCCCTGGAGCCCAAGCCAGGCGCTCTCTGCTTGGACAGCGGTCAGGGAAGGAGTTCCAAAGCGGGCGGTGATAATGGGGTCTGTTAGCTAGCTAGAGCCTGATAACTTGTCTCCAAACAGCCCCGCTCCCCCTCCCCGGCCCTGTTTGAACTCCTGCAGGGCTTTGCAAGCTGGCACGAGAGCTGCTTTGATGGAGCTGCTTTGAGCTGTGGTTTCCATGCCTGCAGCAGCAGACGTCTCCCCTGGGCTCTGTGGCTGGCCACGGAACGCCCCTGCCTGTGCGGGCCAAAGCGCGGTGGGGGGAGGGAGGCAGGCAGGCAGTCTGATCACACAACCTTCCCTTGAGCCCCAGGGTGGGGGGCTGCTGGGATCCACTGGAGCAAGGGCAGGAGTGACAGCAGATGGTACTGCTCTGCCCTGGGTCTGGTTCAGGGCCTGCTTGGACCCGAAGCGCACACTCTAGAGAGGTGGGGAGTGCGAATGGGGTTGGGGTGTGTAGGAGCCAAAGGGGGCATCCTGCCCTCACTCTGGGTGAGTGGAGGGGAGGTTTGGCTGAGTCCCGTCTGCCGGCGTCTCCCGTTCTCAGCGGGGGCCCGTGAAGTGCTGACGTGCAGTGAGGAGTGTAGGGTGACCGGCTTTCCTGCTCTCTGCCTTCCAGAGCCGGCCATTCTGGTGATGAATCACTCCATGAAGCCCCACCCTGCCATCACAGCCACGCTGCTGGACTTCATGTGCCGGGTGAGCTGCAGAGACACCCTCCCCCGGCTCCCTGCACTGCCCGGCTGGCACAGAGGGACTGGGCTCGCAAGGGGCAGCTCTTCTGACGGGCTCAGTTCCGCCCCCTGCCCACCCTGGGACCTTTCCTAGCCACTGACCGGGCCGAGAGGACCCTCGCCGCATTGACAGCGATGTCATTGGGTGGGGAAACCAGCCAAGCAGGTGGTGTGTGGCTGAGCCGTCACCCGCCTCTGCTGAAACCAGCCCCAGCCCGGCTCAGTGGGGGGCTTTCGGGAAGGTCCCTGCCCCCAAGAGCTTAAAGCAAACTCAGGCCCCCAAGCGGGGCGACGGCTCAAACCCAGGAGGGCCCCCTGAGGATGGTGTACAGGGGAGGCACTGGGGAAGGGGGAAGGCAGGGGGGGTTAGTGCTTGGCACACAGGGCGGGAGGCTGATCTTAGCACGGGGATGGCTGGAGAGGTGTGAAGGGGCAGCAAGGAGAGCGGCGGGGGAAGGATTCAGAGGGGTGGAGGGCACAGCTGCCATTCTGTCTGGTCACTGGGGCCGGGGGGATTCCCTGATGTCCCCCCAGCCTGTCACCCAGACACTGCGAAGGTTCCCAGGGGCTCCCTCTGAGCGATCTGCGTTGTGGCCCATCACTCACTGTGATCTGACCCGCTGCCGAAGCTGGCAGCGCCTTGGCACCGCCGATCACTGCCTGGTGATACTCAGTGGCACTAATGCATCTTGGCGCAGGTCACCGGGTTTGCGTTTAGCCCCAGAGCAGAGGCCGGCAGCAATTACAGGAGCTGTCATCCAGCTGGAGAGGCTGCTCTGTGCTGTCCTGCCCTTTGCCTGTAATTAACCTTACCGCCCACGCCTCGCCTCGTTAGGGAGTGCAGGCTCAGCCCCTGCCGAGAGCGTGGTCTCCGGGGGTGTCAGGGATAGGAGGCCGCCGAAGCTCCATCCCCCAGAGATGGGATCATGGAAGAGCAGCAGAAACGCCCAGCTGGGTAGCTGGTGGGGCAGGCAGTGCGGGCTGGGTGCGCGCGACGCGTGGACAGAGCAGTGAGCCAGGCTTTGCACATGGACTCTCCACACGCCCAGTATTTTCAGTCCAAGGAGCTGGCGTAGAGAGGGGCCAGCCCGGACCTGCGCAACAGCTGTTTTTGTCATGCTGCCAGCCCCGGGGCAGGAGGAAATGGGGGGGGAAATTGATACCCGAGAGGCTCAGGGTAATGCCTCACTCTGGCGATTGTTCCCAGCAGTGGGCTCTAGTTGGTAGAGTCAGGATGGCTGGGTTTGATGCCCCCTCTGTCCCCAGTTAGCCCCAGCACAGCCTGCTGTCCTGGCCGCGATCCACAAGGGCACTCGCCAAGCGCAGCGTATGTGGGTGTTTGCCTGTCGCTACCATCACCGCTCCCTGTTCCACAGAGTCCCCTTCGTCCCTGCTGCCCTGAAACTCCCAATTCGCTCCCGACCCCAGGGGCCGACCCTCGAAACGCTCAGCTCTGCAGTAACACCGGACGAGAGCAGCGAGGGGCAAATTCCTACGCAGGGTCAGGGTGTGCAGCTGCAGAGTCACCCAGCCCAATGCCTCTTTACTAACCCGGCGTGGGCGTTGGGACGGGAGAGGGAAGGGGAGATGGGGGTAAAACCCTCTCCTGCTGCCCCCTCTCCGTTCAGCGGGGTGTGTTCGTCTGCTGCTCAAGTGGCCAGGGCAGTTTGATTCCAGACAGGCAGTGAACTGGCCTCGTGACAAGCTGATAAACCCCCTTGGTCTGCAGCCTCCCGGCCTCCCAAACAGCTGGGCCAGGCCGAGGGCTCGGGGACCTGCACTAACTCTGTTTTCTCCACCCCCCTTTCAGATCATTCCCAACTTCTACCCGCCGCTGGAGGTTCACGTCCGGCAAGGCGTGTTCAACTCCCTCACCCACATCGTGGAGAAGCGAGTCCTGGCGTAAGGAGTCATTCGGTTCAATACGATCACAGCTGCGCTCCCCTGCCCTGCCCAGGCTCCGTCTGTCTCTGGCCCAGCAA
The DNA here is from genome assembly GCA_003942145.1 of Platysternon megacephalum. Lineage (NCBI taxonomy): Eukaryota > Metazoa > Chordata > Testudines > Platysternidae > Platysternon > Platysternon megacephalum. Next base: position 433,602 of record QXTE01000461.1, read on the forward strand.
AGACAAACCTCTCACGGCTCCTCGCAGAGCAGGGGAACTGATTTGGGCTATGGCCTGTGGCGTAAGATGCAGCCATGGATTTATCCTGCCCAGGAGTGAGGGTCCTGAGAGCCACAGCGCAGGCCAGGGGTGGGTTAGATGAGCTCCCGCCCTCTCCAGCAGGCACATGCCACTGCACTGCCAGACGAACACACATGCAGGTGCCTTCCTCGTCTGCCTCACATCTGCTGCCAGCCTGCAAACGTTCCAGCTGTTAGCGACAGCCGGGTTCCCCTGCTCCCGGCGAGAGCCCCCTGCCCTCAGAGCGGAGTTACAGACCCCACTGGATCCTTAGGCGGGAAGGGGACGTCCCAGGCCTGTAGCTCACACAGCAGAGCGGTCTCGTGGAAGTGAGGCTACACTCAGCCTCGGGGGGGAATGAACCTGGAGCCCAGGCCCCTGACTAGTCGCCCTAATGAGGGATTGTCACCGTGGGGACTGAAAGGCTCTGAGATGGGGTGGGCGGTGCTGTTGGGGGTGGGCGTGCTGCCCTCAGCACTCAGCAAGGGGCTGGCAGTAGGGCCGGTCTGAGGCTGCTGCTAATGATCTTGCTGGGGGGGAGGGGATGCTGCTGTCCCCCGACACTCGGCTAGCGCCACAGAGCTCTCCTGCCAGAGAGGCCTCATCCAGTCCGGCTCGGCTGGGCGCTGCAGCTCTTTGGCCAACGCCGTTTAGAAGAGAAAAGCCCATCGGGGCAACAGAGCTTGCCGGGGGCGGGAGGCATAACCTGGGGACAGAGCTGGGCTGGACCCATTGAGTCCAGGGCAGAAGCAGTCCTGAGATGCTGCCAGAACTGAAGCCCTGTCTGTGCCAGGACCTGGGGCTGGGAACTAGAGTCCCCCAAGCCAGAACCAAGTGGCCAGAGATCAGCACAGAGCTGTCAGGAGCCAGACACCCTGTGCTGTTCCCGTTGCTCTCAGCTCCTGCCCTCGAAAGCAGGGGAATCGGTGGCAGTGGGGCTGTAGCAACGCAGGAGTAGTTACCCCGGCGCGGTCTCCTCCTTCCCCCTCCCCACCCCACCCTGGGAGCAGATGGTGACCACCAGCAGCAAATGCCCACGGGAGAAGTTTTCTGATTCTTCCCTGGCCAGGACCTGTGTGCTGGGCAGTCGATTCTCTCTCTTCCCCCTGCCCAGCTTTCAATGACTCTGCTGAGGCGTGGCCCACGTGCCCGGGGGGCAGCTAGTGGTCTCAGGACGTCAGAGCTGAAGTGTGTCCCCAGGCACGCTGGGTGACCAGCGGCCAGGCAGGAAGTGCCAGTGCCGATTGATCCTTCTTCTGACCTTCCTCCAGGGCAAGGGAGCCTGGGCCTCTGCCTACCAGCTGCAGGGCCTGGGGGCTCCTGCTCTGGGCTCCCAGTTCCAGGAGGGAAGTGTAGGGAGCCAGCTGGTTTGGTGCATGGGCAGGGTCGGGAAATGCATCTCTCATCCCTTTCCTCCTCCCCACGCAGACCTCTGGCCCCTCTGTTTGACAACCCCAAGCTGGACAAGGAGCTCCGTGCCATGCTGAGGGAGAAATTCCCGGAGTTCTGCAGCTCCCCCTCACCGCCCATCGAAGGTAGAGCACCCGCGGCCTACAGGAGAGGGGAGCTTTCCTGGCCAGCTCTTGGAGCTGCAGACTCACTCAGGCAGCGCTGCATTGGGTGGCTGGAGTTTTACAGCCGTGAATCTAGGAACCCAAGACCATTTTTCAGAGGTGCCGAGCCCCGGAGAGCAGCTGAATGCCATGGGAGCAGTGGGTGCTCAGCACCGCTGAAAGCCAGGCTCTTAGGGCAAAGCTTTCAAACCTGGGTGCCCACCACTGCCAGCCCTTTACCCTGGACTCCACTCTGCCTCGTGTCTCACTGGGCACCGCCAGCCGGGACTGGCCTCGGGTTCTCCTGCTGGCCTGGATGATGGCTAAGCAGGAAGGGCAGTGCATGGCTCTGAAAACTTCTGTGCTCTGCGTGGGGCTTCGAGATAGTGTCACTGGGTTGGGAGCACCCCCAGGTAAACTGCCGGGTCCCTCACCAGCACTGCCCCCTTCTCAGAGACCTGCGGAGTGGCCCCAGGACTCTGCCTTGCCCGCAGGGCGCTCTGAATGGCCAGGGTAACCCAGCTCCCATTCTGACTCCTGTGCCTTCGTTTTTGCAGTCAAAATTGAGGAGCCGGTTTCCATGGAAATGGACAATCACATGTCTGACAAGGATGACAGTTGCTATGACAACGCCGAGGCTGCCTTTAGTGACGATGAAGAGGACTTGAATAGCAAAGGTGAGCGGCTGTGTGCAGCAGGAATTGGCCAGTAATGCCCTCCAAGCGCTGCTATATTTACCCAGCGCAATTAGTGGCCTCTTGCCTCTCTGCGCACTCACTGCCTCCTTTCCTTCCCAGTGACCAGGCCCCGGAGAACAAGCCGTGAGCGCAGTTCCCAGAAAGCCTCTTCTCCCTGCAAACAGCAGTCGCTGAGCCCAGGGCAGATCTGCTCCTGCAAACAGGGCAGGGGGCCCTGGGCATTTACCGAGCGCTCTGCAGTCATTAACCGGTGCTGGGAAGCTGACCCCTGCAAGCGCCGGGGAAGGTCACGTGGGGTCTGAGTCTCCCGCCGAAATGGGAACCAGGCTAGGCCGAGCTGTGGTGCACTGCTGGCTGGGGAACCCCTGGCCTCCCCAGGATGGCTGGCTTGGGAACGGGCTCGTTCCTTTGTCAGGCAGCCCTCTCCGGCCCCTACAACTGCTGGCACATTTGGTTTTCGTTACTCACAGCAGGCCTCTCTGGGAATCTGGACTGGGGCCATGGGGCTGGCTGGTCTGTTGGAGGCCATAATTGCTGCTCTCAGAAGCTGCAGGCACCTGGGATCACTTCTTCAGCTGGCCGTTGGTGGAACAGCGCTCTGATTAGAGGGATGTGTTGGGGTGGGGCAGCCCAGCCTGCGCATGAGCGGGTTGCTGTCTGCAGTGCTGCAGGCTGGTGCCCTGCAGAGCGCTGGGGGTGCCAGCCCCAAATCCACACACACAGGAAGCTTGAAAGTGCGATCAGTTCCCTTGGACAATCTGATCCTCACAGCTCCATGCTGCACCATCTCTACTGCGGCCTTCGGTGATCAGAGCAGGACGCTGGGAGTCCTGGGCTCTGTCCCTCCCGCCCCTGCTGCGCACTGTGACTTGGGGCACATTGCTGAACTGGGGACGGGTGTAGAAGGCAGCCGGGATATCTCTGAGCACTCCCCTTTACCTACCCCAGGGGTTGTGAGGCTTCTGACTTAGTAAAGCACTTGGGGGTCTTTGGATAACCGGCAAATTGCCAATATCTGGGGATGGGCCTGACCCAGAGCCCCAGCTCTGAATGCCTCCAAACTTGGGATCCAGGTCCCACCTCGTACCCCACACGTCTGGGGCTGTGGGGCTAGGAAACCGGGCTGCTGAATGTGGCGTGCTCCGGTACCCAGCAGTGCCGCGCTGAGCACAGGGGTGGCGCAGTGGTTTCCGTTGGGTCTGGCTGGTGCCCATCTCTCAGGTTTCTGGTGGTGCCAGCACGTTACAGGCCCCGTCACGCAGGCAGCTCAGTTGAACCTCAGTTGTTTTCTCCACTGCAGGGAAGAAGAGGGAATTCAGGTTCCATCCAATCAAAGAAACCATCGTTGAGGAGCCCGTTGACATCACACCTTTCCTGGACCAGCTGGACGAGTCTTTGAAGGAAAAAGTCCTGTTACTGCAGAAGGGAAGGTTGGTCTTGGCCAGTCGCTTTCTGTTCTGTGGGGGTCTGCATGCAGCAGCATGCGGGATGCAGCAGCATGCGGGATGCAGCAGCATGCGGGATGCAGCAGCATGCGGGATGCCCCAGCGCTGTCGAGGCAATGCTGCAGACACTTGCACCAAAAGCCCTGTGATGGAGGCTTGTCCGAAGGAGGTGTGGGAGTCAAGTCCATGAGCTGTGTCTTTTATCAGGGGTCTCCCTCAGGCACTGGGGTCCTGTCCAGGCATATCAGAGCAACCGCCTCAGAGCCACTCTGTGGGACGCAGCGAGGGATTTTGGCTGAGAACCCTGGAGTGTCTGTCCCCAGAACAGGGGCATCCTCAACAGTGCAGAGGAAGCCTCCCCACGCTCTCCTCTCGTGCCTGGAGCCTGCCTCATCTCCAGGGCCACACCCAACCCTTGGTGCCCCTAGGGAGCTGGTTAGTGCCAGCTGGGCTGGTTTTTCTTCTGTGGGCAGCACCTGCCTCACAGGGCCTGGGTTTATCCCCCCTGCCCACGCGTCCCAACAGCTGCAGGATAGCCGGGGCTTAGGAACCGGGGCAGGCAGCGCAATCCTCCATGCGGATGAGGTGCCATGGTGGGAGGTTTGATTTCCCTGGTTAGCTGGGCGCTGGGGGCATTGCTCCACAATCGCTGCAGATACTGGCCGGTCAGGGTCCCCATAGCTCTCTGTCCCCTGGGAGAGCAGCTCCCTTCCCTCTGTCCCCACGCCCTGCAGAATGCTCTGTCTTCCCTTTTGACCTCAGCGACCTTGGAATTCGCTCCATCTCAAGCAGGCTGACGAAGCTCTTTGCTTCCCAGACCCCGGCTCGGCGCACTGATCTCACTGGCAGCTTTAAGTGCATTTAATCTTACGCTGTTAGTCAGCTCGTTTGTTTGCCTTTCCATAAAGTGTGTAGAAAGCTTTTGTAGCAATGTAGCATGTTGTCTCCATGCTGGTCTCTGCAGTGTGTGCTCGTAGGCCTGCCCGTGCCGGAGCGGTGCGAAGCAGGGCCTCCGAAACTCCCCCTTCCAGCTCTGGGGTCCTTTGGGCCCCTGCGCGGAGCCGGCTGGGTACAAAGCCCCATTGTCTCCGCTCTCGCTATCTCCCGCTCTAACTTGGATTGCCTCTTGTTTTTGTGCTGCAGCGATACGGAAGCCCAGTGTGAGGTCATGCAGGAAATTGTGGATCAAGTCCTGGAGGTAGCTGCACAGAGCCGGACGCGACGCTCCTGCCTCAGGCTGGGTGACATGAGAGCGGCTGGGGGGAGGGGGCTCGGAGGTGGCTCTCCGTGAGCCAAGCACTCACGTTTCCGCTTAGAAATGTGACTAAGCAAAGACCTCCTGGAAGCAGCACCATCCTGTGCGGGTCTCGGTGCGGCAGAGCAGCGTGGGGTGCCCGGGCACGCTGCCAGAGGCTGGGGGGATTGTTACTGTGTGTGGGAGGTGAGCGTAGGCAGCCTAGTGCCCAGATGCTCTGGTGAGGGGCGCGCTGGCAGTCTGAGTGACGTATTTACCACCCTGAATGCTGGCTGTGGCGAGCACCCCTGGGCACTGAGCCAAGGGGGCGGCCTGTCAGTTTTGCTTATCTCAAGTGTCCAAATGACAGATTCCCCCTGCTTTGATAGTGCTGGGCTTGGGGCACACGTCAGGGTGAGAGCCCAAAGGCGCTCCCGAGGGGCCGCAGCCATGCTCTGCCAGGAATCTAGCATGTCCCAAATGGGGCAGATTGCGCGCCCCCCCCCCTTCAGCACACAGGGCTCCATGCCAGTGCCCACTGCAGCATCTGCAGGCCGTGTCTGTCCTACTCAGGGAGGCTGCGTTCGAGAGCCCCGTGTGCTGAGCCCACGCAGGAGTGGAGTCCTCTTGCCCGCTGTGTGTCTCCGTCTCCGGTCGCCCTTTGCAGAGGCGGCCTGAATGACCAGCCATTAGTGGCTGAGTGTCTCGCGGTGATTGTGAAGTGCTGCAGAGCCAGGCGTCTCTTAGGGGCTCTTCTCGCTGGTAACCAGCCGGCTCTTGTCGCCGTGCCGTAGCAACAGAATGGATCTGGTGGCACTCGGGTGTGTCTTGCCATGTACAGCAGTGCCGGGCCCTCACCCTGCCCCTTGCGACTGGACGCGAGCTGGTGGGTGACGATCGGAGATCGCGCTGCATTTAAGTGACTTTCTCTTTTTCCGCCTTTCTTTCCCGCAGGAGGACTTTGACTCCGAGCAGTTATCCGTCCTCGCATCCTGCCTGCAGGAGCTATTTAAGGCTCACTTCCGCGGGGAGGTCTTGCCAGAAGAAATCACAGAGGAGTACGGGTTTATTTTTCTCTGTCTCATCCTTTCGCGCTGGCCGTTGGGTTTTTCCCACTACAACTTCCGCTGCTCCCAGCGACTGCTCCGCAGGCCCCAGCTTCACAGAGCAGAGGAAACCCCGTCGGCGTCTGGCCCAGCCTGCACCACCAGAGCTGTCACGAACGGCACAAAGCCAGAGCAGACAGCTGCAGCACCCAGGGCTTGAATGAGACCGTTCTCCCCAGTGCACCGCATACCCCCCCCCACCACGCTGCTTAGCATGAGCAACGCGTAGCAGCTAGTGCCACGCTACTGGGAGCCCCCCCCCATCCTTGCTGCCTGGGGACCCCAGATCCAAGGACCCCACCTGCACCTCCTAGGCTGAGCCGGTAATTCCTAGTCTTGCCCCTGGTTGTAGGAGTCAGGACTCCTGGGTTCTATTCCCCATTCTGCCAGTGGCCTCTTGCACCTCCCCTCTGTGGGTTACCCCACCGGCCGGGGTGCTGCCGGCCAGACCCGGGGTGCTGGGGAGGGCAGTGAGGTGCTCTTGAAGGGCAGTGTATTAGACCGTTAGCTTCCTCTAGCCCCAGATGACCGTTGCCAAGCTGTCACGGCCGCCCGGCTGACGATGCGCTTTCCATGCAGGTCTCTGGAGGAATCGGTGGGGAAGCCGCTTTACCTAATATTTAGGTGAGTCTTTCTGAGCTTTAACTGACCCTGGTTGGGGTTTTCTCTGGTGTCTCCCACCATTCTAGCTGAACTCTGCACAGCTGGGTTTAATACGGTCACTGCTGCTCTCTGGCCCCTTGTATCCCAGGACCATTGGGATTTCCTGCCGTGTGCTCTCAGGCCAGGACAGCTCCAGGCGCTGTCTGCAGAAGGCCATGCAGAGGCACCCCACAAGAGGATGCTGCGTGGCGGTGTGTGTCACGGAGCACTTGTGCCAAGCCCCCAGCTCACTCCCCACGGCCCCAAATGGCGGCTGGACAGTGGCGATGTCCAAGGCTGGGTCTGCACCAGTTACCCGCTGTTTAAAATGCCCCATTAAGCTGCAGTGACGCCAGCCCGGGGATTCCTGGCTCTTGGAGCTGTGACTAAACAGCAGCTGTGTCTTAATAGCCCTTTCCCTCTGAGTGGGGACTTCTCGGGGCGGGGGGTGAGCGCCGTGGAGTCTCAGGCCCCGTCGCCTCCCCTCAGCCCTTCCCCACGGGGGGAATTTAGCTCCGTGGATCCTGTTTAGTGAGGAGTTTTCAAACAAGGCCTTGAAATCCCAGCTCCTCCTACTCTGCACAACATCTGACTCTTCCCACGAGTCAGGCCTCGCCCTGGTGTCCTAAGCCAAAGTCTCCCCAGGCGCTGTGCCGCATGTCCGCAGCCATCCTCGGGGCGGGGGCGGGGTAAGACATCCCCTGTCAAATCAGCCCTGTGGACCATGCAGAACCAGGAATCGGGGTTCCCTGCACCGGCTGCACAGAGGAACCCTTGCACTCGGCACAGTTCTCTCACATCTGAATGTCCCTGTTCTCCTCCCGCCCCCCACCCCCTTCCAGGAACCTCTGCCAGATGCAGGAAGACAACAGCAGTTTCTCTGTGCTGCTGGATCTCTTGTCTGAGCTCTATCAGAAACAGCCCAAGATTGGCTACCACCTTCTCTACTACCTGAAAGCGAGGTAGGGGCGGCTGGGTGGGGTTGGCGGGTCAGAGCAGGCTGCGTCCGCCATGGACCTGAGCGCTGACCCAGCCAGGAGGGCTGTGCGGGCAGCTCTCACTAAGCGATCCTGCTGTCACCCGGGGAGTGTGCTGCGGGGATTCCCGCCCAGCCAGGCGACTGCAGGGGCTTCTTGGCTTCCCAGTTCAGCTCGTATTTGGTTCATCCTGGGCCCTTCCTTCCCGCCCACCCCAGCCCCTGCTGAACAGCCGGGTCCGCAGGCAGAGCCTTCTGGGGGGCTGTCAGGCTGGGGCTAAGCTCCCTCGGCAGGCGGCTGAGTCGAGCTGCTCCTCGCCCAGCCCCGAGCGGCAGTCAGACAGAATCCCTCCCCGGGGCACTCGCTCATGTCGCCCTGTGGCCTCTCTAGCAAAGCAGCAGCAGGGAAGATGAACCTGTACGAGTCGTTTGCCCAGGCCACGCAGCTGGGGGACCTGCACACCTGCCTGATGATGGACATGAAGGCCTGCCAGGAGGACGACGTGCGGCTGCTCTGTTACCTCACCCCCTCCATATACACCGAGGTGAGAACCCAGGCCGGGCAGGGGCCCCCGAGGTCTCCGCTCCAGCTCATCCCGGTCAGCTCAGGGGCGTGAGGTGTCCTGAGCTAGGATCTTGTTAGGTCAGCAGGGCCAAAGCAGCCCTGGGCCACGCAGGATAATTCCTCTGCCGGGTGCTTGGATAGGGGCTGCAGGCAGAGGCGCTGGCAGGTCGGTAGGGAATGGTCTTCTCTCAATTGCAGACACCCCCCTGGTGCAGCGAGAGGGCTCAGTGCTCCTGCAGGGCGCTGCTGTTTGAACTAGACCTTCAGTCAGAGTCCTGACCGCGCCCGGGTGCGTGAAATCCCCTGGTGCTTTTTGCAGGTATCAGGGTGTTAATGTTGCACTCCCCTAATCTTTCCAATTAGACAGTTCTGTTCTGCACTTCCTGTCTTACTCTGTGTTGTTTGGCTGTTAGCAGTTGCCATGGTACGCCCCAGAAGTGGCTGCATTTCAGCACTGGGTAAATTGCCTGCTTACAAGTGTTTACAAGGTTTGCAAGTGAAAGGTGCTGTAGAAGTGGAAGCTAGTTAGGAAGGCTCACTTCCCTCCTTGGCCCTTCCCAACCAAGTCTAGCCGCGGAAAGGTGAAAACCTGCCAAGCTGCGAGTCCCTGGCCCCCTGGCTAGCCCCTGTCGCACATTATCTAGTGCACTCTTCAGGCTCTGGCCTCAACTTTCTTTTCGCTCTGAACACAACGAGCGAGTTTTCTCCTCGCTATCCCCATGTCCTCGCTATCAGCCAGCTTGTGGTTCTAAGCAGGCATCATCGCTGGGCTTGTGGGGTGCAGTGATTGTGGGGGGGTCGGCTGGGGGAGCTCCAAGCTGTTACTTCTAGCTAGATTGGGACTCAGGCTTGGTTCTCACAGCTCATCCCAGGCTTGGCCAGCACAGCCGTCACCTCTTCCCTGCCAGGGTGATGATGGGGGTTTGGCTCTCGGCTCCAATCCCTCGACTCTGAGGAGGCTGCAGTAATTCATTTGAGCTGATCCCGGGGAGCAGAGGGCCAGAGGGTGAGAAACCACGGGGCTGGAATCCGCCCAGCGTCGTGCTGCAGGGAGCTCTGGCTTAGCACTCGGCCGGGTAACTTGACACGCTGAAACGGACACGGGTCACATTCTTTGAGTGTGCGTTCGAATTCCCTGGGAGGAACACGCTGATCGGCCCCCCGCTGGCTGACAGGTCAGGAACATCTGCTGGGCGTTAGGAAGGGACCAGCCTCGGGAGAGTCCTGCCCACGCTGTTCTGAGGGGAAAGGGGCGTGAATAGGGGGGAAGGGGGGGGTGAAATGTGGCCAAGGGAGAGGAGGGAAAAAATATGGAAAATAACAAACCTCGGGGACGGGTCTTGCCCCTCAGTCATTTTGCTGTGTAGCGCCCCGCCCCAAGCATGCTCAGAAAGGGGCCCCCTGCTTGTGATGGCAGCCAAGGAAACCCCTCGTGTGAATCCTCTGCCCCACAGTGTCTGCTCAGATCTTCAGGCCCCGTCCACCCTGGGCTCAGACCCGTTCCCCTCCGGAGAGGGACGTGGCCAGCGCCGCTCGGGCACAGCTGCCGTCGAGTGGCCAGGGCCTCTGAGCCGCACCGGGATCGCCTTCTGCCCTTTCCTCTTGGTGTGTTTTCCCTGCAATTTCCCACCAACACACACCGCCTGGGAGCTCCAGAGCCAACGAAAGGCTGTGACACTAGCAGATGTAGGGGAAACGTGGGGCTTAACGAGACGCCTCTGGCCCAGCTGATTTCCCCAAGCAACCGCACATCTGCTCGGGTCAGTGCGGCCAGCGTTGACGTTAGCGTCTCCTTGGGAGAGCCCGTCCGAGCCATACTCTGCAGCCTCTGTGCTCTCCCGACCGACCGGGGCCTGGCTTGCAGGGTTTAGTGCTGAGTGAACGCACCTGCCTCCCATTCCTTGCAAACCCGGGCAAAAGGATCAGCTTGTGTCTCAGCCCTGCCCTGCTGCTTTGCTAACCCCATTCTGCTGCCCATCCCCTGCCCATCCCCCCTGCTCTGCTCAGGGAGGGATGCAGGCAGCGTTCGCCCCTGGGTGCAAGGTGGGGCGATGCTGCCATGAATCGGGGTGCGGGTCTCTGCCAGCCAGGCCCCCAGGAGTTTCGTGCAGGTCCAGTCAGCGGCTGGTCAGTGCAGGAGCAACGTCCAGCACAGCTGACTGCAGGGCACGAATGTGGGGTAACTGCATTGTCCTGGAACAGGGGTGATCTCTCCCCCTGCTCCTCTCAAGGCTCCAAGTCCGCTTCTCCCTGAGCCCCTGTTCTGCTTGCAACTCTTCCAGTTCCCCGACGAGACCCTCCGGAGCGGGGAGCTGCTGAACATGATTGTCGCCGTCATAGACTCGGCCCAGGTAGGAGCGGGGGCTCTGCGCGACGGGGAGGGGCAGCATTTGTCTCCTCCTCTGTACCAGGAGCACATGGGCTGAGCTCAGCATGGAGCTGCAGAGAGGCAGGGCGGGATGTGCCATTCTCAGAGCCAGCTGCCATCTCCCGGGGAGCCGTCTGCACCCCTTCGTTGTCGGGCTCTGCCGCAGCCGTTCTAAATCCACGGGGCTGCCTCATTTCCCCCAGGGGCCGGGCCACAGCGTGCAGGGTCGGTCTGTTAAATCCAAGCCACGGCCTTCAAGGGATTGTCAAGGCCTGGAGCTGCTGCAGGGAGGCGGGGGTGGGAGCGTGGAGAGGGATTTGGCTGGATATGTTCTGAGCCCTGGGGAGCTGCAGCTGTGTGGGAATGGCAGGAGAGGGGGCGGGAGGAGAAGGCTGCCGCGGAGCTGAGCGAAGGGGAGTCCCCCAAAGGGGCAAGATGTTGGAAGCCTCCCATAGATCCCATGGGGGCCCTGGGAAATGTGGCACCCCAGCCAGCCCTTCCTAGCGCTGGGAGCGGCAGGCAGTGGGACCCCTGCGTGAGGAGGAGGCGGCTCTCACCCCGCAGAACTGGGGCGCCGGCACACAAGCTTGTGCTGCAGACACCAGGAGGCTTCTGCACCCCAGAGAGAGGTCGCCGTAGCCTTGGGTCAGGGTCCCCCCAACCGACCGGGGCCCATGATCTGCAGTGGGAGGCCCAGCTGCCGCTCCTTCCCCTCGCCGCCACCTGGACGTAGCCCAGGCAGCGTGGTCTGCATCCCTGCCACCTCCTGCTGCCACGCCCCTCCCAACGCAGGCTGCAGCAGTACTCGGCTGGGAGATGGGAACCGACTCGAGTGACTCAACTCGGGTCCCATGCAGCGGCACTGGGGAGACCATCCCTCCAGGCAGCCCCAGGCTGGGGGAGCCCATTCTGTTGGGTTTGGGCCCGGGCCGTGCTCGCCCCTGGCCAGAGCTGGCTTCCCCCGTCCTGATGTGACAATCCAGAGAGCTGAGCCCTGCTTGGAGACCCTCTCCCAGCAGCAACGCTCAGGAGTTGCCATGACATCAGTTCAGAGGAACCCAAAAATAGTCCGTGGGAGGGAGGTGGGGAGAGCCAGGCGCTGAATACTTCTGCTGTCTGGGCGCATCTGGAGCGCGATCTGCTGATAACCCTGGAACTTGCCCTAGTTATACATCAGCTGAGTTTTCAAAATGGCTCGGTAGATGCTTTCCCGGCCGGCCCGGCCTTTCCCAGCTGCAGCAAGGCTGGCGCTTCGGCCAGGGAGTTTTCCTTGGCAGGCAGCTAGATGGTATGAGGTATGGGAAAGGCTTGAGTCATGGTGCCCGACCCTCCTGTGGCTCGGCTCGGCTGGCTCCTGTCACTGCTTATGGGCTCCGTCGCTGTCTGCAAAGCACAGCCCAGTTTTCCCAGCACATGGCGGTCGCATTTCCTCTCCCCTCCCTTGTCCGATTCGTTCGTCCCTTCCTCTTATTCTTCCCTGCTCGCTTCATCTGTTTCCCTGCAGTCCCTGGGCGGCCCAACCTGCCTGCAAAGGCAGCCCTGGCAGGGCAGAGTCCTGGCCTCTCCCTCCCGGAACTCAGCACGGAGCAAACCTCCAAGCCGACGGGGGGCGAACGCAGCAAGGGGCAGGCCGGGAGAGACGGGGGGGCTCTTGGCTCTCCTAGGAGGCCCCAGGGCCATGGCTGCGACCAGCCGCAGGGGCCTGTGTCTCCTCACAAGCTGCAGCCCTTTGCCCTTGGAGAGCAGCTGTCCCGGACCACTGTGCGGAGCCAAGCAATCGCGTGAGAGTCGGGGGCGAAGGGGCTTCAGTAGCAAGTGCATGAGGCGTAGGGAGCGAGTCCAGGCTCTTGCCCCAGCGTGAGCGAGGGGGTGGGAGAGGAGCCGGGGAGTCGTGCTGGCAGCTCGCTGTGAGTGGAGCTAAGGGAAGGGCGACTTGCAGAGTCAGTGGCCAGGCTCTGCCCATCTGCTTGGGGGCGAGTGTTCCCGTGGGTCCCTGCTGCAGACGAAATGGGCGGGGTCCGTGTGGCCCCTCGTGCTGGGCTGGAGGCCTCTCTCTGTCTGCGCCGAGCAGTGACCCAGCCCTTGTCAGCGGGAACGACCTGCGATTGATTCCTGCCGTGCCCTGGGGTCCAGCTGGGGGTCTCATTCCCTCCCCCAGTCCGGCCTATGCAGCAGGCCGGCTCCCTTGGCTCTGCACCGCCTGGGGTTGAGGTGTGAACCCGTGGAGCTGCTTAGAACGGCTCTGATTTACGAGCTACCTGCGCTCGGGAAGGTTTCCGCCGCGCTCGCCGGAATCCCTGTTTTTACTGGGGGGCCATTCGTGTGCCAGACGGGCCATGCTGGGGCTGCGGCTCCTCTGTCGCCTGGGCTCTCCAGGGCTCGTCTCTGTAAGGCCGGGGCTGATGGTGGGCTGCTCTCGGTGCTGCGTGAGCGCTGGCTGAGCCTGCCCAGAGCGAGCACCGCCTGCTCCTGGCGGGAAATTCCAGCACTCAAGGGTTAACGTCATGCTGGCCTGGCGCTCCCCCACCCCCACCCACAGCGCTCTGGCTGTTTGACCCCCCCCCAGCTCCCGGCCTTCCTGCACTTACCCTGCTGTGCTCTGCTTTTCAGCTGCAGGAGCTGGTGTGTCACGTCATGATGGGGAACCTGGTGATGTTCCGAAAAGATTCGGTGCTCAACATCCTGAGTGAGTAGGACCCCCCTCACCCAGGTGGTGGTGGGCGTGGCCGGGTGGAGGTGGGCGTGGCTGTATGGGGGTGGGCGTGGCCATGTGGGGGCGTGGCTGTATGGGGGTGGGCGTGGCCGTATGGGGGTGGGAGGGATGAGTTAGGGTGCCAGTATTTGGGAGGTGAACATGGGTGCAGCTTAAGCAGTCACCAGCAGCCACTCGTCTCGTGCGGCAGACTCTGGCCTCCAGCTGGGCAGAACAGAGACCTCTTCTCCCAGCTGCTTTAGACTCTGGGCTGGCAAAACCTCTCGCCGCCTTCCCATGACCCCCAGGAGCTGAGCCAGCCTGGGGCTTCTTCCCTATTGACATGGCCCTGGGCATCGTGAGTCCACACACTGTCTCTCTCATGCCCAGCCCTGTGGTAGCTGGGCACCGGGCAGCACCTTTTGGCCTCGTGAGCTTTCCTGGGCCTCTTTCGGACTGGTGATGCTGGCCAGGGCTCGGACCGTGCTGGGGCAGTTCCACTGACGTCTCCCTGCTTCCTAGGTAGCAGCTCCAGCAATGCCCCGAGGCTCTGCTCCCGGCCAGGCAGGTGCACGGGCAGGTGGGGCTGTTTCTCAAGCACCTGCCAGGAGGAGCCTGTAAATCGGCCGCCACTCAGCAGTGCGTAATGCAGACGTGGCTGGCCAGTGCCACGCTCTCGGGGCCAAGGAGGGGGCGGCTTTCTCCCTTGGCGCTGTCAGACCCTCGTGGGTGGCACTGCTGCCGGCGTCCGGCGCTCCCTGCAGGTCGCTGGAATGGCATGCTCCTGCTACTGGCAGCGCTGAGTCCCTTTCCCAGCTGGGAGGGCCCTGCTCACAGATCCGGACCATGGGCGGGCAATGCTGGGAGCCCCAGCTGGACCCGAAGGCAGCATGAGGACACGTTGACCTGGACTAAAGCGATGGGGGCGTTCCCGGGGTTGGGGGAGGAAATATCCCTCACCTCTGCGCTGCTACAGTCTGTTCTAACACGGCAGGTAACGAAGTCCTGGTAAAGAGACGCCCAGGCGTGGCCTGCCAATGCAGGAGCCTGGCAGCCTGGGGCAGCTCCCAGGGCGGGGACGGTGGCACCAGTTGCCTGGAGATTGGCGTTTCCTCCTCTGATCCATGTTGTCTTAGTGGCACTGCTTAAAGGCTCACTGCCCCGAGTCGTTTGATCTGAGCTGTGAGCAGCGCCGATGGGTCTAACCAGGCTTGAGATTCTTCGCCGCGCCGGACACGGGGTAATCCGGAGACGCTGAGCAGCACGGGGCAGGTTGTTCGCACCGGCTCGGCACTCCCTCCGTCGAAGGCCTGGGCTGTGATCTACAGGCACGGTTCAGTCTCTCTCTCTCTCTCCCTGTGACGGGCTGCCAGAGCCTGTCAGGGGAACGGAGGGAAAGAAAACCCCTCCGCTAGTTCTGCCATCTGCACGTGCGCGCTCAGCCGCGGGGTTTCTAGGGGGCTCAGCCTGTCCCCTCACAGACCCGGGCCAGTGCTCGGAGTGTCCTGGACCCGACGAGCCCTGTTTGCAGCGGTCTGCTCCCTGTGATGTTAGCAGCTGATAAGCGCGTAGTGCCCGGCCGAGGCTTTCCATTGTGCTACGGTAGCAGCAGCCGTCAAAACTCTGTCAGGCTGACGGTCAGAGGTGGCCCTGTGGTCTGACCCTGCACGTCAGGGTCTGCTCCTGTGAAGCCAGGGGACTGGGTCTGGGGTCTCCCTTGTGTTTGCTGTAGGACTCGTAGGTGTTCGGAAAGGCCAGCAGGGACACTGTGCAGATCCAGTCTGACCTGTGTGAGCCGCACAGGCCGGGGGACTGCCCTGGCTTAACTGTTGGGTGCCCTGGAGCAGAGCTCTCGGAAAAACACCCCTCTGGATTTCAGCTTGCCAGGGCTGGAGAATCGCCCCTGCCCTGGCTGGGGCATTTACCCTCCCTCCTTCCTGCACCTTAGTTTGACTCTGAATCTGTCTAGATTCGACTTCCAGCTGTTGGTTCTTTCTCCCCCCGTCTCTGCTGGGTTGAGGAGCCCAGGTTTGTGTTCCCCTCTGAGGGAGTTGCCCCTAAGCCTGCTCTCTGTTAAGCTGAGACTGAGTCCGTGGCTGAGACACGTATTCTAGTGGTTCTGCTCTGAACCCTCCGCCGGGATCCGGGCCTCGCCCCCCACGCACACCCCTTCGCTCCTCGGAGCCCCCTGAGCCGCTGGAAGAGCCCTGGCCAAGGAATCACTCTCCCTTCGGAGCAGAGCGCCCAGGCTCTGGGGCACTCCCCCGGGGGGCAGAGAAATGCTGGGCCCAACAGTCCCACCCTCCTTTCCCTGGGCTGGGGTTTGGGGCTGGGATGCTGTCCGTTCCCAGAACCTCCCCCTTGCAGCCTTTGTCTGTAGCCCAGCTGGTGGCTTCCATGCCCAGGCCTCATCCCACAGCCCCAGGGCTAGGTGCTGGATTTCTTGGGAGGCTGAGACTGTTCCTTCATCACTGCAGGAGCAGGATGTCCTGGTCCCAGGGGCGCCCCCAGCCTCACCCCTGAGGGGTCCGAGCCCCTTTGTCACCTGTAATTAACCCTCGTGCTTCTTGCGAGCGCTTTGCCCCTGAGTGACTGGGGTCAGCGCGATCTTCCCAAACCGCTCGGCTTAAGGGGCCTTCTTGCACTCGGCTGAATATTGCGTTTCACCCGCACCCCACGTGGCTCGCAGCCAGCGGGCAGATCATTGCACGGCACAGGCCGATCTCCTGGCTCGTCTGCGGCCTGCACCGTCACCGGGCCCTCCTGCGCTCAGCTGGGGGTGCTTGCAGTGCCCTAGTGCCCAGGCTGGGACGCTGAAGGGGTAAGCGGTTCCCCCAGCAAGTGCCTGACGAGGAATCTCGGGTCTGTTTAGCTCCAGCCCTGGCACTGAACGGCAGGCTCCACGCAATGCTCTAAGCCCCTGGATTAAAGAGCCCCCTTCATTCCCTCCCCTGAGACCCTGGGGCTTTGAGCCGCTCGAGTGACCCGCATGCTGCCACCCGCTGTTTAAGCCAGCACAGAATGGTCAGGCTCCGCTTGGCTGCTGGCACCCTGGATCCCTCTGCCAGGGCATGGCACAGACAGACCACCCACGCTCCCCCTGCGAGACCTCCCTGCAGCATGCAGCCCCCTCAGTCACGTCTCTGCCCTGGCTCCTGCCGGAGCCGTTTCCCCCGCCTCGGGACAGCGCCCTCCCCCCTAACGAGCGCTCTGCTTCCCCCTCTAGTTCAGAGCCTGGACTGGGAGACGTTTGAGCAGTACTGCACCTGGCAGCTCTTCCTGGCACACAACATTCCCCTGGAGACCATCATCCCCATCCTGCAGCACCTCAAGTACAAAGGTGAGTCGGCCAGGCCTGCGCCCTGCGTGTGACACACACACCACAATCCCGGGGGTCCGATCCCAGCTGGGTCCAGCCAGCCGGTTCCCCTGCCTGGCAGTGTGCGCGCGTATGCAGGGAGAGGAAGCGTGCAGCTCCCAGGAGCTCTACACAAGACTCAGCTTTGCCCTGGGCCAAGAATTACACACCCGGCGTCTGCTGCCGCCCCCTGGCAGGGGCTGTGTGCTAGTGACGGGGGCAGGGAGCGTGGAACCGGCTGCGTGGGCGGACGCCATGAGGGGCCCTGGGGGTGGGTGACAGGAACTGTGGGCATGTCTGCTCAGATCCTGGGCATTCGTTCCTGATACCTGCAGCCAGCCCCTCAGCATTCAATGTGGGTCCCAGCTGTCGGGAATAAACTACGCCCCTTTGGTTTCCTTTGCAGAGCACCCAGAGGCACTGTCCTGTTTGTTGCTGCAGCTGAGGAGAGAGAAGTACGTATGCAGTGGGGCAGGGGTGGTAGGAGCGTGCCGTGCCGGGGGGGGGTGGTACTTTGCTGGCCCCTTGAACTGCAGAGGGCAGGGGGGTCACACAGGAGAGCAGGCCACAGCAGAGCGGCCTCTCTTGGCTAATGCTGGGCAGGGCCAGGCATTAGGTGGCCCCGGGGGCAGGAGGTGCTGGGGGACACCAGGGGGCCCTGCCCACGTGCAGTTTGCGGCAGGATCAGGGCCTGTGCCGAGGCTCATGGGGCTGCTTGCGTTGAGTCCTGCCCGTGGGCTTTGCCGTGTTCTGCTCTGGGAATTCCTGGCTGGGTCGACGCCGGGTGGCAGGGAATCGCAGCGAGCGCCCCCCTTTCCTTTCGCATCGGAATGACCCTTTGGAGAAGTGCTGGAGGGTTCCTCCCCAGGGGGGCACTCCTTATCCCCAGCCTCCCCTGCCCCGGGCTTCGGGTCCCCGAGCTGTGCTGGAGTAACAGGCAGTACCCGCTCCGTGGAGCCGCCGGGAGCACCGCTGCTCTCGTTCGTTAATCAGAGTGTGAGGAACGCCGGCGACAGATGGAACATTTAATTTCTCCAGCACACGGCGGCTCCGCTCCCAGCGCTCCAAATGATTGCTCCCCTGCGGCTTGGCTCTAATCAATCCAGATTTGATCAGTGCAGGAGCTGCCGCCTTCTCGCGTCTTTAAGGTGGTCCTGAAAAATCCTGCTCTTCACGTGTTAAAAGTTCCAGTCACAGGCTTTGCAAGGCCAGGCGGGATCCGAGCAAGGGCTGCAGGCGTGTCCTGGCCCTCGTGGGCAGTGAGTGAGGCTGTGTATTGTGTGCTGCCATGTCTAGGGAGGGAGATGGGAGGACAGATCCTGTCCCTCCCTCCCTGAATTCCCCCCTTTGGCTGCTCAGACCCGCACCGTCAGTCTGATCTCTGCCTGCAGATTACAGAAACCCCCCTGGCTCTTCGCTAGCCCCTCGGCAGCCCCCAGTCTCCAAGCCCATTACCCTTCACAGCACCTCTGAAGTGGATATCCTGCCCATTTGCAGAGGGGAAACTGAGGCCCGGAGAGGGGCGGAGACTTTGCCAGGGTCGAGTCGGCAGCACAGCTGGGACTTGAACCCTGGAGTCCTGGCTCCCAGGCCCTGACCCGTCTAAGCACCAAACACCTTCGGTTTGTGAATGCTTGAGACCCCAGGCAGGAAGGATTAACGAGAGGGAGGCTTCCTGGGGCCCGCCTGGCTGCCCGGGACGGGGGAGGTTGCTGGCCACTGGGCTAAGGTACCGTGTCCCAGTATCCTGGCTAGCACCAAGCGGGAGGGGGGGTTACCTTCTGCCCTCAAAGCCTGAGCTAGGGCGCGGCTGGGGTTGGGGGTCCGGCCCTACCCACCACTGGCCCCTCCTTCCCGTCAGAGCCCCGCCCACATGGCTGATGCGCAGGGACTGCTCCAGAGAGGCTCCCAGCAGGTCCGTCTCTCGGGAGAGCTCGGTCTATTGCCGGAGCTGCAGGGGATCGGCAGGGCAATGCGGCTGCCCCTTGGAGACTGATCCCAGGCCAAGCTGCCGGGCCGCTCTCCTGAAAGGTCCCTTGGGCTTTCCACCCCCGGCTCTCTCTCGTCGGGGATTTGATCTGACACTTGTCCCCAGTCTCCTCTGCGTGGGAAGGCAAACAGCCGTGTAGTTATTGCTGATGCGTTAGGGGAGCTCGGAGCGCCTCCCGCCTTCAGTAAGCCCCTGCTCAGATAGGGTAGCTTAGGAAGGGGAATTAAAGCCATATTTCATGTGCCATGCATGCCCGTCCAGCGCTCCATCCCCTGCCTCGGGAGCCAGCACCACCTTGGGCCCGGGAGGCCACAGAGGAGGTGGAGGCAGCAGCAGTTTTATCTGGGGGCAGAGGCTCCCCTCTCTGGGCTGCGTCCCCTCCCCCTTGCTCAGCAGTAATTGGCAGTGTGATTCTGCCCAGCCCGGGGGAAGCATTATCACTGGCTGCATTCCTCTCGCCTGCTTCTCCAGGGACGCTTTCAATTTCCTGTGCAGCTGGCGCGGTGCTAACACCGGAGAACCGGGACGGGCGGTGCGAAAGCCACTGGCCACTGCTTGGGGCTCTCGGGTATTACTAGTGATCCTTGCTGCCGGGCACCCTTCATCTTGGGGCTGTGGAGCACGTGGGACTGACCCGACCATAGTGCCAGCCAAGCTGCCCACTGCCTGCCCCTCAGTTCTGCGGCAGCTTGGCGGGTCAGGGAGACGCTGGCGGGACTGGGGAGAGGCGCTCTCCAAAGGGAAGGGGCGCCACGGTTACCTGCCCTGTGCCCGCAGAGTGGGGCTGGGGGTTAGGGGTTCCTGCCATGCTGTCATCACCTGAGCAGGGGCCTGCTGAGGCTGGGCTGGGGCATGCAGCGAAGGTCGGAAGTTTGGCTTGGTCAGCGGCCTGGCCTCCACCAGACAGGACCAGTCTCCTCCCTTCCTGTCACACTGGGGCTGGCACCTACTTGGCTCCAGACACACTGCCTGGTAAGGCTCATCCTGCCCCCAGCGTCTCTTCTGGAGGGCTGAGGACAAGGCACAGTACAGCTGGTGCTGAGCACGTCTGGCGCTGAGCAGGGGGCCTGGAGTCAAGTCCTGGCTCAGAGCTGATCCGCGGTGTGACCCTAGACAGTCACTTTGCCCCACGCCTCCGTTTGCCTATCTGTAAAATGGGGGCAGTGGTAATTTCCTCCCTGCCAGGAGTTGAGAGGCTGAATGACACCGTCCTGTGAAAGGCCATGTTGCTTACTCCGCAGCCTGGCCAGGAGTGGGCAGGTGGGCACCGTTCTCAGCAGGGGGGCTGTGCCAATGTGCTGGGTCAGAACGGCTCGCTGGAAATGACAAGTGGTGGCAGAAACTCCCTGACGCCAGCTAGCTAGGGGAGGGTCAGGATGCCGGCTAGCTGTGGGACTCCGACCCAGGGGGTGCCCAGACACTGAGCAAAACGCAGAACGGCACCGTCCCCTCTAGCACGTCTCGTCCCAAAACACTGTGCAGGCTTCATGCACCACCACTGCAAGGCAGCCACCTCTGGGGAGGAAGGAGGCAGCTGTGAGGTAATTACCTAGAGTTGAAATTTGCCAGGACTCTTACCAAAGAGCCCTAGGATTCTTAGTGACTGAGTGGATGCCTCCTCCAAAGCCACCCCACCGGCAGCCAGATGCTCCCCTTTGCTCCAGAAAAGAACCACCCGAGGCACCAGCAGCGCTGACATTCCCCCAGGCCTCCCATGCCAGTGCTGGCCCGGCCCTGCTCAGCCTGAGCTCTGCTGGGCTGTTTCTGTCACCGGGCACGTCTCAAAGCCAGAGAGACGCCTGTCGTCTGCCTCCCACACGGCGCAGTAGTAGCTGCCTGGACACTGATCTCTGCGGCTCGGTACCACGTCTGCCTGCTCTGCTCACCTCCCATGGCTGAGTGAAGAGCACTTTATTTCTATTCATTAATGCCGCTCTTGGAGCTGGCTAATCTAATCCCAGCTCTAAATTGTATTAGCCCAGCCCAGCGGTGCCAGAATGCACAGGAGCGGCAGTGGGGGGGGCGGAGAGCGTGTTGCAGCGAGGCCAATGCAGGTGGCTGGCACTGGCGCAGGGACTCTGGGGAGGTGCCAGGCTGCTCCATGGGGGCCGGTCTCTTCCGTATCTCAGGGGAAAGGGCTGGGTGAGCTCCCTGCCATGCAGCTTTGCATCTAATGCACCTGGTCCCCGCCCCGCTGGAGGTCCTGGAGCCAGAGCTGAGTGGGGAAGCCCCATCACCTGCAAGCCTGGGACCTCGGAGCCACAGGGCCACGCCGCGGGTTCTGCCGAATCCTGTCTGGCTAGGGAACTAGCAACGGTCGGGGTTAGTGCTCCGTTGATGGGCAAGGGGGGCCGGCCGCCTGCCGCGTCTCACTCATGGCGGCAGAGGTGGGATTGGATGTGCTGAGGCTTTCCCTTCACCCCCCCTTTCCCTTCCCGCGGCAGGCCCAGCGAGGAAATGGTGAAGATGGTGCTGAGCCGGCCCTGCCATCCGGACGACCAGTTCACCACCAGCATCCTGCGGCACTGGTGCATCAAACACGACGACCTGCTGGCCGAGCACATCAAATCCCTGCTGATCAAGAACAACAGCCTGCCGCGGAAACGCCAGAGGTGAGGGGTGGGGGGGTCCCCTCTTCTCCCGCAGCTTCCTCCTCAGGGAGCCTGTGGCCTGGGCAGGTGGACGCGGATGCCCCAGCCTGGGCTGGCCCAGCGGCATGGGCAGGGCATGGGCCCATGTTTAAAGGGCCTGTCCGGCTACGAACAGGAGAGAGGCCGCCAGCCTGCGCTGGCTCGGGACAGCAGTCAGGCATGCTGCGCTTGTGGCTGCTACGGGCACAGTGCTGGCTGGGAGGGCTGCCTGCTGCTGTTCAGCTCCTGTTGGCAGCTTGCAGCGCCCATGGGGCATCGCTCGAATCGGCAGCAGGACGGCTCCTGGAGAGCGGGGACACTCCACTGATATGGAGGGACCGGAGGGCTGCAGGGTTTCCCTTCTCCCAGACTTGCTCTGCCCTTTGTCTCAGCGCCCGGAGCCCCAGTACACCCTTCTAGGAAATCCCTCTCCTCCAGCCTGCCCTGCAGCCAAGGGCAGTCTCTGAGCTCCCGTGAGTGTGGGTCGCTGCAGGGACGGCCCCTCTCCACCGGCCCTTCAAGCCAGGCTGGGCTGGGCTGGCCTTGCCCATGCTGGCTCTTACGGAGAGTGGGAGTGCCGGGTGAAGTGGGTCAGGACACGCGTCACAAGCACAAGAGCCCTCCAGCGTGTCTGAGATTCAGCGACAAGAGGCTGCGTCCCTGAGCTGGCTGGGCCGGCCGGGGGAGCAAAGGCCTGGGCCGGCCGGCCGGGGGAGCAAGCCGAAGCACAGGCTGCACCAACGCCCCCTGCAGTCGCAGCTCAGGAAGCAGCTTGTGTGAACCCATTGGGCCGAGGCTCTGCCCTGCCTTCCAGGAGAGTCTGAGCTGTCTCCCTGGGCAGAGCTGAGCTGGTGTGGATATGTTGGACAGCTGCACATACTGGCTGCGGAGCAGCGACCGGGACAGGGCGCAGGCCAGGAGCTCAGAGCTCAGCCAGCCACATCGTCGTCCAAGAGCGAAGGCAAGTCGTGGGAATCCCCTCCCTACACCATCCCGGCTTGCCAGGGCCCCAGGACACCCCCCAACCTTCCCCCTAGGAGAGCAGATGCTGGTCCTGCAGCTTCCTGTCCAGGCTGTCTCCACTGCCTGGGCTCTGCATTCCCAGGCTCACTGCGCAGTGGGGACATGGCCAGAGTCTCTGGCCCGACGGGAAAGAGGCAGTGCTGGGCACACGGGTGAAATTCATCCCGACCCAAAGAACCTGGGCCTCATTTTAACGCCCCCTCAGCCAGCACTGAGCTTCACCTCCCGCATCCGTCTGACTTCAGAGGCATTGAAATTCCTTCCCCAAATGGCTCTCCTGGAGCTGTAACGCTGCCGAGGGCCCATTGGCCAGGCCAGGCCCCCCGGCCCTGCCCGCACACATCCCCAGCCTCCTCTGCTGCTCCCTCCCGTCATCCAAGCGAGGCGGAGCCCGGCCGTGGTAACTAATAACTCAAATCCAGGCAGGTATTTACAGCAAACAATTGGCTGGCGCGCTCAGGAGTAACCCCCCCCCGCCCCCCCCCAGCACCTCCGGGCAGGTGGGGCTGCGAGGTACCGGCCTGCCTCCTGCTGCTGTCCTTCCCAGCAGCTGCTCGGGGGTTCTCTTCCGGGGCAGAACGATCCCTTGGTTCTCATTGGATTCCTCTGTCACAGAACAGCCCCCTCCAGGTGCGGCTCTGTGCCCATGCCGGGGGAGAGTCTGTCTCAAGCTCCTGTGTGACCCAGCCCCACATCCGGGGCTCTGCCTCCCTCCCTCATTCAGCCCCCCGGGGGCTGCCCGCCTGTATCTGCAGCCTGGGCAGGCCTGGCCCACCACAGGCCTGGCGATGAGACCCCTTTGGTGGGCAACAAGAGAGCTNGGGAGGGGGGAGACCTGCTGGAGGAGTTTCTAGTTTAAGTTTTGGGCTGGGTGGTGAAACGCAGGGAACCCCAAGCTGGGGGCTAAGTTCCCTAAACCCCCCAGAAGGACTAGATTGAGGGGTTCTGGTTGTACCTACAAACTCTGCTTGGGACTGTGTTCCTGTCATCTAATAAACCTTCCGTTTTACTGGCTGGCTGAGAGTCACGGTGAATCCCAGGAAGACGGGTGCAGAGCCCTGACCCCCACACACACACACACTCTCCGTGACAGCAGCCGAAGCCCAGAAGGAGCCGCTCTGCTTTGCAGCGGGCAAGAGAAGCTGCTCTTTGATCTCGCTCCCCCTGCCGTCAGCCTGCAGGGCCTTTTATCCCGAACTTGTTACCCGCCTCGTTTGGGGGAGAGCGTTCAGCTCCTGCCATCCGTGCTCACATTCACTGTGTCGCAGGCTGGGCCCGAGCTCAGCGTTCTCCAGCACGTCATTCCCCAGCATTCACTAGCGAACAGGGGTCTCTTGTCCTCCGAAGGAATGCAGCTGCCTCGTGGGTGGAACATGGCAGCGGTTGAAAAGTGCACGATGGTTTAGGACAGGAAGTGAACAAGGAATACCAGTCCCTTCCTCCTCCCACCCCAAACCCCAGAGTGACTTGAGCCCAGCTCTTGGTGTCTGTGCTCACACAGGTTTTCTCAGCCTGACTGGTCCCCAGCAGCGCCCGTCCCTTGGTGTGTCCTTCCCAGCCAGAATTTCTCAGCCTCGCTTCCCAGTTCTGCCCCGTGGTGTGGGGCTCTCCTGGGCTGGCTCAGGGCGGGCCCAGCTTGTGCTCAGAGCATCCCAGGGGGCATGCAGGCCCCATGGGCGCTCCAGAGAGAGACTGATGCTTTGCAAATGCCCTGGTGAGACCTCCCCTCGCTGCAAGGCTCTAGCAGAGTCCTCAGCCAGGGAGCGGAGAGGAAGGCAGCAGCCCACGCTCCCTGCACAGTGTAACCTTGGTAAGAGGCCGGGGGCCTGGCGCTGCTGCCGGGAGTGAACGCACCAGGCTGGCGCTGCTGGGCACCACGGTTCAGGTTGCCTAGTGCAGGTTTGGGTGGAATGAGCTGGTTGATCTCGGTCCTTTGAGAATATTTGTTGTCACCAAAAACAACCACGTGGTGGAGATTAATTCTGTGCCTGAGCCTGGACTGTGCGGGGTGCTGCAGGTCAGGGCTGAGGTGCACAG
This sequence comes from Platysternon megacephalum, assembly GCA_003942145.1. Lineage (NCBI taxonomy): Eukaryota > Metazoa > Chordata > Testudines > Platysternidae > Platysternon > Platysternon megacephalum. The sequence goes on from QXTE01000461.1 coordinate 457,979, forward strand.
GTGGGGTTGGGAGTGTCGGGGCTTGTTGGGGTCCAGGACTGGTGCTGGGGGGGCATGTCAGGGCTGAGGTGGAGGGGGTGGGCTCTAGGGGGATGGCAAGCCGGTGAAATGCTCCAGCACAGCCAAGTGAGGATGGGACGAGGCTCGTCTGCATTGGCAGCAGCCTGCACTGGCCCACACTCCCCACAGATGGCAGGGGGTGGAACGACACAGGCGCCGGGCCCAGCAGCTGCCTCTCCCATGCCCGTGTCTCAGTGCGCGCTCGGCTTGCCAGCAGCATCTGCTGAGCCGGGCTGGTGTTTCCTCTCCTGCACCGTCTCTCCCAGGGCGGCAGAAGGGGCCGTGGCGCATGCGTGTGTAACTGACGTGTCACCGCCGTGTCCTGCAGCCCCACTGAGCTGGCCATGGGGTCGGGACCCAGGATCCTGCCCCCAGCCTGGCCTTTCCCATTCGGGCAGGGGCACAGTTTGGAGCTGCCTGGCAAAGGCTTCGTTCTCTATCCCGGGCAAAGAGCTCTGGGGATTCCTGTCCCCCAAGCGCCAGCGCTGGAGAAAGGGCCTGGCTAACAGAAATGCTGCAGGCTGGCAGCGCCCATGGGAGGGTCCCCAGGGGGCACAGCCCTGCCCTAGCCGCTCCACACTGGTTGTGGAGGGACCCACTCGAGGGGAGATGGGAGCTCGGTCTCCATGTCTCATTCAGTCCTCGGTCCCTCCAACACCAGGCGGGCCGAGAGCAGGCGCTTGGCCAGGGACCCGGCTCGCAGAAAGCCCCCAACAGCCACTGGAGCAGCTGGGCCAGGGCAACGGGGAAACAGCCCCTTGTCCAGTCCTGCTCCCCGGAGCCGACCCCCCCAGGCCAGCTCTGTTGGGGGAGAACAGTGCCCTCCACTGTCCTCCCGGGGCTCTGCGGGCGCTGCCCTTCCTGGAGCAGAAGGGACATCTAGTGTCCTGAAGCGGCCCTAGCGCCGAGCTCTGACTGGACCTGCTCCCTGCAGTGCGGGGCACGGTCCCTGGGCTGGTGCCGGCAGCGCGGCTCTGGGAGTCTGGCTGCGGGGGGGGCGGGGAGATACAAGCTCCCAGTTTCGCAGTGGCCGGCCTAGAGCTCTCCCCTCGTTCATGCCTTGTTCAGGGGCTCAGGGACCTGTTGGGCTAGGGGCTGTACGGCTACAGAACGAAAAGACAGCCCCCCCCAACTCCGTTCCCCTCCCCCCTCTCCCCCGAGGAGCGGTTCCTGTGGAAATCTCCAGCTCCATCCGCTCGGTTCCATTTCCCCTCGTTAATTAGCAGCATTTGATAGGTGAACACCAGGGCTCTTTTCATTATTTTTTCTGGGCCCAATAAGTCGGCCGTTCTAATCCCAGCTAACGAGCTCGCCAGCCAGCTGCCCCCTGCGAGGACACCGCGTTCCCCGTGCTGCTGCCGCGCCAGGCGTAGGATTTGTTCCAGGCTTGCTGGCTGGAGTGGCCTGGCATGGAGCAGCCTCTGGGGATCAGAAGAGCCTCCAGGCGCCCCAGCTTCACAGGCCAAGCCCTGGGCTCGATCTCATGCCAGGTGCTGCGCCCGCCTCCCCCCTGCCTTGGGGCTTCTGCAGCCCCCTGGGATCGGCGCGACCAGGGAGCAGCCTGGTGTCCCCCAAGAGGGTGGAGTGGGGCCCTACGCCTGCCCCCGGGGGCTCGCTCTGCCATGGCCTGTCCTCTTCCTGGCCATGGAGGAGCCCCAGCTACAAATGCCGGGCAGAGGGGGGATCCCCGCGGCGCTCTGGGACAGTGGGTGGCTCCAGGGCCCCCCAGGGACTAACTCTGCCTCCCTTGCCCTGTCCTCAGCTTGCGCAGCTCAAGTAGCAAACTGGCCCAGCTGACGCTAGAGCAGATCCTGGAGCACCTGGACAACCTCCGGCTCAACCTGACCAACACCAAACAGAACTGTACGTGGGCCGTGCCCGGCGGGAGGGGGGCTCGGATGGGGCTGCCTGGCCACCGGCGGGCGGAGCTGGGAGACGGGGGACTGGCGACAGGTTGGCAGCATGGTCGTTCCTGGGATGGGGTGTGGCCGTCAGGGTCCGGGGACCCTGTTGTGCTCTGTGCTGTACAGACACATTGCTGGGGTGATGGGCAGGGATGCTGTGGGGTCTCCTTAGCACCATGGCTGGAGGGGCACGGCCCTCCCCTTCTCCCCTCAGCCTGGCTCGGGTCAGCAGAGACTGGAGGGATCCAGCATTCCACAGGCCTGGCCAGAACATCCAGGCTCTGGCCTCTGGTGCTGCTGCCTGGGACAAGAGCGCTTTCTTCCCCGGCTGGGCTGGGCTTCTGCGCCGTGGGGCTTGGCCCCTTCCTCCTCCACGGAGTTACCCAGCACTGTACACGTGGGGAGCCGAGGCGCAGAGATGGGACGGAGCCTGGCGGGTGGGACCCGGCCATCGGTCGGTGCTCGAGGGACGTCCCTCCGGACTCAGCCAGGGAGAAGGGCTGGCAGGGTAGGGCTCTGACTGGCCTTTCCTCTCCTTGCCTGCCAGTTTTCAGCCAAACGCCGATCCTGCAGGCGCTGCAGCACGTCCAGGCCAGCTGCGATGAAGCCCACAAGATGAAGTAAGTGCAGCCTCGCTGGGCCCAGGGTGGGAGGCGGGCGGCTCAGTGGGGTGTGCTCGGAGCGCACTGGGTCGCGGGATTCAGTAATAAACTTGGAGCTGTACTTTCCAGCCCAGGCTCCCTCGTGCAGCCGGGCAGGAACCAGCCTGCGCCCGGCTTCACCCAGTCCGGGGCTATGCACCGGGCTTCGCACAGCCTGTCACCCAGGGCAGCGGGGGTGACGGGGGGCTGTCCAGAGAGCTGGGGCAGTGACAGGCCACGAGGGAGCAGAGCTGGGCTGGCGGAGGCCCAGGCCCATGGGGGGCTGAGCAGACTCGGGGAGGGAGAGCTAGTGCAGCTCTGGGGTGGGGCTGGGGGTGCCCAGAGCCTGACCGCACCCTGCTTGCTCTCGGTCCAGGTTCAGCGACCTCTTCTCCCTGGCAGAGGAGTACGAGGACTCCTCCAGCAAGCCCCCGAAGAGCCGCCGGAAGGCCGCGCTGTCCAGCCCCCGCAGCCGGAAGAACGCCGCCCAGCCAGCCAACAACGAGGAGGAGTCTGCCTCCAGCAGCGCCTCGGTGAGTGCCACCCCCAGGGGCCCGCCAGAGAGCTGGATCCCGGCCACGTCCAGGAGCCCTCGCCCCACTGGGCTCCGGGGCAGGGCTGCAGCGCTCTCAGCGGGGTTCCCGTGCTCTTCCTGGCTCCTTCCCCTGGATAGGGGGCTCCTGCCGCCCTGTACCTTCTTCCTCTGGCGGGGCCCTCAGCCATGCCGGCTCTGGGGGCTGCTGCTGGACACAGCCATGCCGGCCACACGGCTCTACCACAGCCCTGTGCAATGGGGCAAGGATCCCACTGATCCCAGCCTCACCGGCAGCGCCCACAGAGGGCCACCCCCACCGGGCTCTGCCCGCCCAGCAGTGTCCATGACAGCCAGCAGCCCCCAACCAGGCCCTGCCGTCCCCCCACCCGCCTCCCAACATTGCCAGTGATCCCCACCCCACCGGGCTCTGCCCGCCCAGCAGTGCCCGTGACGGCCAGCAGCCCCCAACTGAGCCCTGCCGTCACCCCACCGGGCTCTGCCCGTCCAGCAGTGCCCGTGACGGCTGCCCCCTGCTCTCCCTTTCAGGAGGAAGAGGACACCAAGCCGAAACCCACCAAACGGAAACGGAAAGGCTCGTCCGCCGTGGGCTCGGACAGTGACTGAGGGGCGTGGCCCCGTGCCCAGCTCCACCCTGGCCCGCTGTGGCAAGTGGCAGCAGCGGCTCTGGAAGTCCCTGCAAAGCAGCAGCAGCCGCCCCTGGTGGTTGTGGAGCAGCTGGGCAAAGCGGTCCCCAGGCTGGGAGCGAGCGAGCGAGGCGCACGCTGTCTGTCCGTGGCTGCACCCACCGCGTGACTGCAGCCTCCTGCCAGCGGCACCACGCTGCCACCCCGGCCCCACCGGGCTGACGTCCCTTTCTAACGGAATTGTGGGGTGACCGGCTGGAGTGAGCGCCTCTTTCCGTGGCATCTGGGTGCCAGGCCGAGGGGCACGGCCCTGAGTCCCCGAGAGAGGGGGCAGCCGGGGCGACTTCAGCAGCAGGCGTGCCAGGCCCCTGCGTGCCGGGGGCTGGACAGGAAACCAAACAGGCTGCAGAGCAAAGGCCTCCTATTTTCATATAAGAAATGTAAATAAATAGTGAGAACTGGCTTGCTGCTCCGAGACGCTTCCAGGAGGGGACAGCCTAGCAAACCAGCAGGGAACCCCAGTGCCAGGACCGTTCCCTGGCCATGCTGGCTTAGTTCCCACCTGCGATTTTCACCACAATCCAGAGCCTTGGCCCCGCAGCAGCCTTTAGCGTCTGCCGCGGAGCGGGCACTGCCCAGGAAAGCCCAGCCAGCGGGGCAGAGACCAGCACCCGGAGCCCATTCGCTGCTAGCGGGATGAGCTGGGGCTGGGAGTCCGAAAAGAGCCAAACCCCCATGAGCAGCCACTGCCCCCCAATCTCTTCCCTGCGAGCCAAGCCCCCGAAGCTGGGAGGAGGAGCAGAGCACAAACCCGACCCGAACCGGTGCTGAAGACGCCTGCTCGGCAGAACTGTTCACAGGCGGGCGGCCCAGACACGAGGCTGGAGATTCAAAGCTCTTTCCCCAGAGAGATTCGCCTTTTAAAGTGTTTTTAAAACTACAATAAAACTGTCCAACGTTTTGTACAAAGTGCCTGATGGTTTGTGCCCGTGGGCGAGGCAGAGCGGCTGGCCCAGGGACGGGCATCGTCTGCGTCTGGCTGGGCCTGGGGAGACCCCATTGCCCAGGCGTTCAAGTGAATGGCTCTTTTCTGCAACCCAAAAGCTTTGGTGGTTCCCGTGGTCAGCTCAACCCCCCCGCAGAGCAGCTGGCCCCCGAGCCGCTTCCTGCTGCCTTGCAGACCCGGCCCCTGGGAGCAGACGAGTATTGTCCACGCCGGGAAACACACGGAGGCAGCTTGAGGAGACTTGCCCAAGGTCACGCAGAGAGGCCATGCCAGAGCTGGGAACAAAACAGTCATCCTGGCTCCCAGCCCCTGCTCTGACCACTAGACCCCACTCCCCTCCCAGAGCTGGGGAGAGAACCCAGGAGTCCTGGCTCCCAGCCCCCCTGCTCTGACCCACTAGACCCCACTTCCCTCCCCTCCCCCCCGAGCCAGGGAGAGAACCCAGGAGTCCTGGCTCCCAGCCTCCCCTGCTCTAACCCACTAGACCCCACTCCCCTCCTAGAACCAGGGAGAGAACCCAGGAGTCCTGGCTCNTCTGCTCTAACCACTAGACCCCACTCCCCTCTTAGAACCAGGGAGAGAACCCAGGAGTCCTGGCTCCCAGCTCCCCCTGCTCTAACCACTAGACCCCACTCCCCTCCCAGAGCCGGGGAGAGAACCCAGGAGTCCTGGCCCCCAGCCCCCCCATGTTCTAACCACTAGACCCCACTCCCCTCCCAGAGCCAGGGGGAGAACCCAGGAGTCCTGGCTCCCAGTGTCCTGCTCTAACCCCATGACACTGCTGCCGGGTGTGAAATGCACAGGGGACAAGCTGCTGCAGCGGCACGCGGTGTAGAAATGGTGCCAGGATCGGCCAGGGCAGAGCTCCCTGTGGCCCATGGAGGCCCCTCGGCGGGCACGACACTGCACTGCGTGGAGCCCGGCCGGTGAGTATTGCCGTTTCCTTGCTGTGTGGTGGGTTTAGACGTGGCAGGTCCCTGTGGTGCCCCCGGCACGTTCCTCGGGCCACTGGCCATAGCCCTGTTGTTAGCCCTGCTGTCACTAAGCGCATGGGCCAGCGCTGCCCAGCCAGGCTGCCAAGGGGAAGAACGTGCCAAACGCCCTGCTCAGGGACTGCCCCGGCCACGGGGGGAAGCGGGGCCGTGGTAGGGCTGGGTACGAGGAGACTCGGGGCCGTGGGGCAGGGAGGGAACACAACTGGCCTGTTCTGGGGCGGTTCTTAGGCCTGTGGGGCCTGGTGCAGCCCTGTCCCAAAGCTGCTGCCCGCTCGCCGCTCTTGCCCTGACATCAGGGCCCAGCCCGGGCTGCTCCAGCGTGGGCTGGCGCGGGGCTGCTCGCGCCGTTTCCAGCTGTGGAAGCCGCCTAACCTTTCCCCTATTTCTTCTGGTTTCAGCTCCAAGCCACAGCAATCCTGGCGCCCGCCCCACGTGTGTTTCTCCTTCGAGCAGCAGATGTTGGGAACGCGGCAGGAAAAACCTCTGCGCTGCCTTCTCCTGCTCAGCCCTGCTCCAAAGCTCCCCCGCCTGCCAAGGAGGGAGCGAGCTGCGGCTTGTCGGCCCCGCGCAGGAAGGCAACGGGATGTTTCACCTTCCCAGCCCCCTCCTCCTTGCAAAGTCCACCCGGGTATCAGAGCTTCAGAGGGCAGGAGCCTAGACCCGGGCAGACTGAGGGCAGGGACATGGGGGCGGCCATGGCCCTCTTTGCTCAGCGCCTGCCTTGGGGAGAGGCTGTAAAAGCTGCTTGAAACCAACTGGGAGCGGTGAGGCGTAGACACGTCGGCAGGCAGAATGTGGGCACACCACACAACCCGGGGCCGAGGGTGGCCGGGTGCGCAGGGCCTTGCTATAGCTAACCCAGCGTGCGCCTGGCGCCGTGCCCTCGCAGTGACCCCTCCGGTTCCCACAGGGGCTACTTGGCCACCCCAATCCACGAGGCAGAGCCCAGCCCCGCACCGTGGAGTCAGGTCTGCACTCCCAGGCCTGGGCAGCTCGCTGCAGCCGCCCAGCGATTTTTCATGTGGCTCCCATTAGGAAAAGCTGTGGGAACCCTGCGCTTTGCCCCTGAGCCGAATGGAGCCCCCAGGCCGGCTGGGCGTGAGCTGGGGAAACGTTCCCCACTTTCTGCTGACTCGCAGGGCTGGGCGAGGAGCCGGCGATGGGGCCAGGGCTGTTTGCCCCCCGCTCGGGCTGGGCACGGGCGGCCCGGAGCGGGACAGGGACTTGGCCAGGGTTCAGGTCAGCCCAGCCTGCGCTGCAGGGGGTGCAGGGAACCATCCGCTCGGCCTTGCTGTGTGACCAGCTTCTCGCTGGGCCTAGCTCGCCGCCAGCAGGAAAACGTCCTGGAGCCGGGGTGAGATAAGGGCCCGTAGCGCCGGGCGCCGCCCAGGCAGTGCAGGACGGTCCCGGCCCCGAGGAGCTCAGCCACAGCCGCAGGGCTCCTGTGCCCGCACGGTTTACAGCCCGAGCGCTGCTCCCCGGGGCCGCTCTGTCCCTCTGCAGGCCCAGGCTGGGGCCGCCTCCCCCTGCTCCGACCGTGCGCTTGGGCTTTGCAGGCACCTCTGCAGCGGGTTGGTTCCCCTGGGTCTCCGACAGCCAGACTCCCATGTGCCCCCAGCTCCCGCGGAGCCCTGCTCCACGGCCGGCCCGTGCTGCCCGCTGCTCTGCAGCCCTTGGCCCTGCTGGGTTTGGCTGCTCACAGAGTCCTCTAACTCTGGGCCAAAACTGGGGATCCAGGACTTCTTCGCCGTAGGACCCTGGACCTGGAACATCCCCCTTCCTGCAGCGGGGCCGGGCCCAGCCCCACCTCTCGGGCCAGGGCAGGATGGGGCAACAGCTTTGCCCAACATTTCCCTGTTGTAGCCAACACGGCGCAGCATGGCTGGCCCCCGGCTCTGGCTCTGCAGGGGTGGTTGGGGCTCTTCTCCCCTCGGTGTGAGAGCCGGGGGCCGTGTCCCCTCCCTGCCCAGCCAAACACAGAGGGATGCTAAAGCAACTGGGGGGAGGTTAAATACCGGGAGCTTGCCAGGTGCTGGGCAGAGGGGGGGAGAGTCTGGCGTGGCCCCATCTCCACAGTAGCCAAGTCCTTCCTCATCTTCCCTGTGTTTAGTACCTGCCCTGGGAGCTGGGCTGAGCCGAGTCCCCGTCCCCCAAGGACTCCTGGTGCCCGTGGGCAGAGGGCACAGGGTGCAGAGGGGTTATAGGGATCCCCTGGGCCTGGGTGTGACATACCCATCCCAGAAGGTTTTTGAAAGCCAGCATCACATGGGTCACGGCAGTCGCTGTGCGGTGTCCGTGCTGCTAAGGGGGCAGGAGCCCCATGTGCCTCGGGCCTTGTGCTTAAAGGCAGGTCAGGCCGAAGTCCCAGGCCCTGAGACAGGCTGCGTGTGGCTGACCCAGCAGCCTGACTTGCCCATGCAGTCAGCTGCCAAGGGAGAGCTGGCAGGGCCTCAGGAGAAGAAAGTGCCAGGCAGGGAGGGATGGGGGGACCCTGGCACAGAGCAGAGGTCTGGACTGTCTGGTCTAATGGAGGGAGGGCTGCAGAGGCCTTGCCAGCTGCCACTGAGGGAGACGCTGCCCACAGGCATGGGTGTGTGCGAGGAGTGGCTCAGCCAGGCTGGGGAGAAGGACTTGGGGGCAGGCAGGACCCCAGCGGGTCAGCGGGGTTCGAGCTCCAGGCCGGGTAGGATTGGGTGTGTGGGGGACCCTGGGTTTCCCTTAACCCTGCTGGCTTTTCCTCCCCTCTCTGCTGGGTGGGGAAAGTGGATTCTTGTTTCCCCTGGAACCTCAGCTGGGCGCCAAGCGGCTCGGGGAGCCCCAAAGGGGCGGTGCTGCCGGGGGACTGGCCCTGCCGGGGTGCCCCGTGGCTTGGGGTCGGTGCGTACGTACAGAGGGGCAGGGCGGGGCTGGCACTGCCCAGGCGGGGGAGTTTGGCACAGCCTGGGCAGGGGGGAGCCAGGCACCTCCCAGCCCTGGGTCCCCCGGGGGGGGAGGGGGCTCTCAGCTCCCCACTTCACAGCTGGGAACAGAGGCCCCCGGGGCAGCGCTAGGCCCCTGCCCAACCACGGGGCCCCTCTCCTGCGCCAGCTCCTGCCGGGGGCGCGGAGCCGGCTCTGCCCCCCCACCCCCCCGGGGGCGCGCCCAGCCTCTGGCGCGGGGCCCGGGCCCCTCCTCCTCCGGGGGCGCGCAGGCTCCTGCCCCGCCCCTGCGCGCCCCCGCGCCCAGCCAGCCCCAGCCCGGCTCCGGCATGTACCTGGCCGGGGCGGCTCTGGCCGCAGCCGCGCTCCTGTGGCTGCAGCGGCGGCTCTGGCCGCACCTGTGGGCGGACGCGCGGTTCCTGCTGCGGGCGCTGCTGTGCCGCCGCCGGGTGCTGCGGGGCGCCGCGGGCTCCAGCCTGGCCCAGCGCTTCGCCGGCCTGGCGCGGGCGGCCCCGCAGCGGCTCTTCCTGCGCTTCGAGGGGCAGCGCTTCAGCTACGGGCAGGCGGAGCGGGCGAGCCGGCGGGTGGCCAACGCGCTGCGCGCCTGGCGCGGCCCCGGGGGGCCCCTGCGGCCCGGCCAGACCGTGGCGCTGCTGGCGGGCAACGAGCCCGGCTTCGTGTGGGCCTGGCTGGGGCTGGCCCGGCTCGGGGCCGTGCCCGCCTTCCTGGGCACCGGCCTGCGCCGCGGGGCGCTGCTGCACTGTCTGCGCGGCTGCGGGGCGCGGGCGCTGCTGGTGGCGCGCGGTGAGTGCGGGGCGCACGGGGGAGCGGAGGGGCCGGTGCGCACGGGGGGGGGGGGGGGGGGGGGGAGGGGGGGGCGGGGGGGCCGGTGCGCCGGGGGGGGACCCGGGGGAGCGGAGGGGCCGGGGCGCACGGGGGGGGCCCGGGGGGCGCCCGGGGGGCGCGCGGGGGCGCGCGGGGGGGGGGGGGCCCGGGGGGCGCGCGGGGGGGCGGGGGGGCCGGGGCGCACGGGGGGGACCCGAGGGGCGCACGGGGGAGCGGAGGGGCCGGTGCGCACGGGGGGGACCCGGGGGGCGCACGGGGGAGCAGAGGGGCCGGGGCGCACGGAGGGGACCCGGGGGGCGCACGGGGGAGCGGAGTGGCGGGTGCGCACGGGGGGGGGGCGCACGGGGGAGGGGAGGGGCCGGTGCGCACGGAGGGGACCCGGGGGGCACACGGGGGGATGGAGAAACCGGCCGTGGGGGGGAAGGATTGAGATTATCTGTGGGGGTCCCAGAGGTCACTTGATAAACTAGCGTCACCCAAAGGCTCCTGGGGACGGGACCGGCGTGGGAGCAGCTGGGACAGGAAACCCCGCCCGGTCTGGGGGTTATGGGGAGCAAAGAGCTGCCCACCCCCACCCGCGCCACAGGACTCGGCTTCCTGCTGTGACCGACTCGGGGCCCTGGGCAGCTGCCTCTGCACCCTACGGCCCGGCTGGGGGACTGGACTGGCTCTTCCCCAGGCCCTGGGTGTCAGCCCCGCCCCCGAACCCCCAACATGGGAGTAGTTGGGGCCAGGGTTTGGAGAGAGCCCAGCGCGCTGGGTGCCAGGCAGCTGTTGGGTGCGCGGCCCTTGGAAATCTCACCCCAAAGGAGGGGCGAATGCTGGGTGCTCTGGGGTCCTCTCAGTGCCATGGCACTTCGCTCCTGCTGTGGGCGGTTTTCGGTAAGGAAGGGGGGACAGGCGAGGACCGTGACCCACGAGCCCCCCACCGCTGGCTGTGCTAGGCCTGAGAGGTGGAGCAGGCAGGGTCTCCCGAGCGGAGTCAGCGCCGCTCCCTGTGCGGCCCCCCCAAGCTGGGCCCCGAAATCACCAGGCCCGTGTGAAACCCTTGGCCGGAAAGCTCGGCATTAAAGCTGCTGCCCCTGGACTGGCTGGGAACCGATCCCCTGCGGCGGCTCCTTGGCGTGGCTCTGACAGCCCCAGCTCCTGTGGGGCCAGGTGCTCCTGGCGTCGCCCCCAGAGCCTGTGACACCCAGTCGGGCTGGCAGGTCTCTCATGTGTCCCTGGCTCCCCGAAGGCCCCAGATACGGAGGCAGCCTCGTGGGCAGGGGTCTGGGGCCTGGTGTCCGCACGGCGTCGACAGGGCCAGGGCCTATGTGCTGCCGTGTTTGCAAAGTCCCAGTGCCATGGGGGATGGGCTCTGTCTGTTCCGTACCCAGCCCGACAGGGCCCTGCAACCTCCCCGGGACCAGGCCCGGCTCGGTCTGGGCAGCGCCCCGGGGCCAGGCCAGGCCCGGCCCGGCTCGGTCTGGGCAGCGCCCCGGGGCCAGGCCAGGCCCGGCCCGGCTCCGTCTGGGCAGCGCCCCGGGGCCAGGCCAGGCCCGGCTCGGTGGCTCTGTCTGGGCAACTCCTGGCCGGACAGGGCCCTGATCTCGGCTGAAGCCTCTAGTGCTGCCTTGCTATAAATCTAGGACTTTACAGTGGGTTCTTCTCAGGCCTGGGCGGAGCCGGGCCCTTGTTAACGCCAGTTCTGCAAAATCTGCCAGGCTGGGCTGGAAAAACTTTTTAAAATAAGTTTGTGGCAAGTTTTCCCGTGCGCCCCTCCCCCCCCGCGCCCCTCCCCCCCCCCGCGGCAGTGCTGTGACAATAGGAAGTTTTTCCTGGCAGATGGGACCCAGCCATGTTGTTTGACTTCCTTAAAGCTGAGAGCCCCAAGTGGGTGGGTCTGCAGCCCAGCTCCTTGGACCCACGGCTGCCTGAGCCCAGCACAGAGCAGGTCCCGAGCGCTGGCCGGGCTGGGGCTGCCGTGTGTCGCTGGCGTGTCACAGCCCCAGATTGGTTCGTTAGTGCTCCTGTTCCTGGGGCGCTCTGTGTCTGCAGGGGGCATGGGCAGGGGAGTGGAGCTGGTTTCGAGGGGAATTCGGGGCCTGGGGGGCCTGGCCAGGACGTGCCAGGCGAGAGGGGTGTTGGGATGAGGCGGCCGGGACAGGGCAGGGCAGAGTCATGCGGTGTTTGCCGTGGGGCCGGGTCTCAGCGTAGGCAGAGTGGGGTATCTCTGGGGGCCACCTGCCATTTGGGTCTGAAATCAGCCCCTCTGCAGAGCCCTGCCCTGCCCGGGAGCCGAGACTGGACAACTTGAATAACTGTAATTAATGCAGCAACATGGCGCTTGGCCCGAGCCACCCTCTGGCATTGCCTAACGAGCTGGAAGTCATCGCAGTAATTGCTGCCGCTCCAGGGCTTTAATGATGATTTAATTGGGGACAATTCGGCATCCTCAGCAGGGTGGGGGTGGGGAAGGTGGCTGGATGGGACCGGCGGGGGCAAATCCTGCCACGGCCCAGACGGGCGCGGACGCTGCCTGGCTGGGAGCTGAACTCCGCGCCGGGGGGCTCACGAGAAACACGCAGCTCCGCTGCTGGGGGCAGCCTGGATCCTGACCCCGCTCCCCTCGGGGCCAGGAACCGACGGATCCAGCCCTGAGCCCCGGGCCAAATCCTCAGCCGGTGCAAACCAGCGACGCGCCCTTCGGTCTGCGCCAGCCGGGGCGGAGGGTTTAGAGGGGAGAAGCCTTCGTCCCACTGAGCTAACCCTGCTCCGGCCTGGCCTGGCGCGCTGGCCCCTGCCCTGCGGTGCCCCCTCGCCTGCCCAGCCCCTCATCCCTGGCATACGGCGCCTGCCCGTTGCTGCTCCGAGCGCAGCCTCTCTCGTTGCCCTGGGTCCGGCTCCACCCGTCCGTCCATCACTGCTCCATGGTGCCATTTTCCGGCCCTCCCCCATGGCTCGTTACTCTCCTTTCCCCGTAACGACGGGGCACCGCAGCGGGCGGGGGGTCTCGTCCCAGCCACGGGGCAGGGCCCTGGCCTGTGAATTGGGCATTGTCTGCTGCCTGCGCGGTGTCTGCTCCAGTTATTGGGTGGGGTGAAGGAGGCCCCGTCTGGCAGCAGCCCCCCGGGGCCCCCCATGCTGGGTGCTGCACCCCAGGGTGAACAGACGGCCCTGCCCCGGAGCTCATGCCCTCGCCCTCCCCACAGATCTGTGTGAAGCTGTGGAGCCCCTGCTGCCCACCCTGCAGGAGCTGGGCATCGTGGTGTGGGTGTTGGGCCCGGGCCCCTGCCCGCCGGGGGTCACCAGCCTGCAGGAGCTGATGGAGGAGGCATCCGAAGAGCCGGTGCCCTCAGACTTATCCACGCCCAGGGACATGATGGACACCTGCCTCTACATCTTCACCTCCGGCACCACAGGTGGGGCCCCACCGCTGCCCCCAGGCGCAGGGCTCCCCGCGGGGCAGGGGCTGCGGGGCTGGAGTCAAGGGGGGGCTCTCTCCGGTGCCTGCTGCCTCCGCCCCTTCCCAAGCCCCGAGGTCGCGGGCGCAGGGCCCGGTTCAGGGTCCCGGGGGCTGTCTGTGCCCCGATGCAGAGCAGGGATTCTCCGTGCGTCTGGGGAGCTCCTCGGCGTCCGGTGGCTGCGGGGCCGGGATGAACAACGGGGGGCGGCAGGAGGGTGGGACGCTGCAGCTGTAGGGCATCCCTCGGGGCGGGAAGCCAGGATGTGGGGTGTTCCCAGCTCGGGGGGACTCCCCCGTGGGTTGGGCACCGGGGAGCCAGGACCCTGGGCACGGACTGATCCCCGTCTCCCCCCGTTGCAGGGCTGCCCAAGGCTGCCCGCATCAGCCACCTCAAGTCCATCATGTGCCTGGGCTTCTACCGCCTGGTGGGGGCCTCCAGCAAGGACGTGATCTACGTGGCGCTGCCCCTGTACCACATGTCGGGCTCCCTGCTGGGCATCGTCGGCTGCATCGGGATCGGTGAGCTGGGGGGGGGCTCTCCGGGCCTGGGGGGGTCGGGGCTGCCCCCTGCTGGGCATTGTCGGCTGCATCGGTGAGCTGGGGGGGGCCTCTCCGGGCCTGGGGGGGTCGGGGCTGCCCCCTGCTGGGCATCGTCGGCTGCATCGGTGAGCTGGGGGGGGGCTCTCCGGGCCTGGGGGGGTCGGGGCTGCCCCCTGCTGGGGGGGCTTGGAGGTGGGGGGAGAAATAATCCCAACTGTCCATGCCCGGTGGCGGGGTCCGATGAGCTGTTCCCGCGCAGCAGAGAGGGGCCGGAGCTGCTGTGGGAGCTCCCTGAGAGCGTCCGTGCAGCGAGGCAGAGACACGACCAGTGTTAGGAACTGTTGGGAAAGGGACAGATGATAAGTCAGAAAACATCACAAGGCCACCACAGAAATCCTGGGACACCCACACCAGGAACACAGCCTGCGGGTCAGGTCGGCCCATCTCAAAAAAGATACTTTAGAATTGGAAAAGGTGCAGAGCAAGACAACACCGCGCTCGGGGCTGGAACAGCTCCTGTCTGAGCAGAGATGACTCAAACGGGGGCTGTGCAGCTCAGAAAAGAGCCCACGACGGGGGGGATAAGACAGAGGTCTATAAAATCATGGCTGGGCTGGAGAAAGTGACTAGGGAAGTGTTATTTACCCTGTCACGTAACACAAGAACCAGGGGTCACACAATGACATTAACAGGCAGCGGGTTTAACACACACACGCGGAAATACTTCTTCACACAACGCACTGTCAACCTGTGGAACTCACTGCCAGGGGATGCTGTAAAGGCCAAAAGTATAACTGGGTTCATAAAAGACCGAGAGAAGCTCATGGAGGATACGTCCACCAATGGCTGTTTGCCAAGATGATCAGGGATGCGACCGCCTGCTCTGGGTGTCCCTAAACCTCCAGCTGCCCGAGGCTGGGACTGGATGACAGACGATGGGTCACTCCAAACTTGGCCTGTCTCTTCATCCCTCTGAAGCGCCTGGCACCGGCCGCTGGCGGAAGACAGGGCTCTGGGCACCTGGACCATTGGTCTGACCCAGTCCGGCCGCTCAGATGTTTTTAAGCTTTTGAGGCCCATATTCCAGCAGGAAGGGGGGACCCCATAGATCTCAGGGGCCCCATCTGGGCAGGGGAACGGTGCTGCAGCCGTTAGAAACAAGGCCACTGAGCTCAGCGTATCCATCCCCGGCTGCCTTGGGATCCGCCGGGCGCCAGGCCCCGCAGGTCACCATAGAGGCATCAGTGACGCTTTGCCTGTCCCAGGGCGCTGGGCTCCGTGCCAGAGCTGGAGATAGAACCCAGGAGTCCTGGCTCTAACCAGTAGGCACGCTGCCTTGGCCAGGTGTCACTGTGGCCTGAGTGGGGAGGGTTGGTTATGCAGGGTCTCGGGGCAGCTCTCTGAGGGTGCTCTCCCCGCCAGGTGCCACGTGTGTGCTGAAGAGGAAGTTCTCAGCCAGCCAGTTCTGGGGCGACTGCCAGCACTACGGGGTGACCGTGTTCCAGTACATCGGGGAGCTGTGCCGCTACCTCGTCAACCAGCCCAAGGTCAGCGCTGGGAGCTGGGGGGCCACACGGTGCGGGGGGCAGGGATCGGGGGCCCCCTGTTGGGATTTGTACCCAGTTCCCTCTGGGTTGCCCCTTCTTAACGGTGCCGACCCCTGAGCATGGCCTGGGTGGAACGGGGCAGCTGGTCTGCACAGGTCCAGCAGGATGCCCAGAGCTGTGGGCACCATATGAGCACAAACCCTCCTCCCCACTGGGGCCCACCTGGGGAAACTGAGGCATGGCAGTGATAGGGCCAGGAACAGACCCTTGCGCAGGCAGCAGGGCGGGAGCCAGGACGCCTGGGTTCTCTCCCCGGCTCTGGGAGGGGGGTGGGCTCCAGAGGTTAGAGCAGGGGCCCTGGAAGTGGGGTTACTGAACAGGTTAAGATCCTGCATGAACCTCTGGTCTGGGGGGGACTATCCCCGCACTGAACCAGAGCCCCCCACCCCAGAGAGAAGGGGAGCGGAATCACAGCCTGCACCTGGCCGTGGGCAGTGGGCTGCGGCCCGACGTCTGGCGGGAATTCCTGCAGCGCTTCGGCCACGTCCGCATCGTGGAGACTTACGGCATGACCGAGGGCAACATCACCTTCTTCAACTACACCAGCACCCTGGGGGCGGTCGGCCGCGGCAGCTTCCTCTACAAGGTGAGTGGGGCAGGGCCATCGCAGGGCGGGGGGCTGCGGGTCGGGGTTGAGGAGCGCCGGCCGGGCGGGGGGCTGCGGGTCAGGGTTGAGAAGCGCCGGTGGAGCTGGGGGGCTGCGGGTCGGGGTTGAGGAGCGCCGGTGGAGCTGGGGGG
>QXTE01000462.1:12014-97750 GCA_003942145.1 Platysternon megacephalum
CCATGTCACCTTTCATGAAATATTCTATTACACTCATAACGTCACAATGGGGTAAAGACGATGAGTCGGCCGGAGGGAGGGGTGGGGAGGGGGTTCTGGAGCAAGGGGAGAAAAGAGGGTGTGGAAAGGAGAGGCTGTAGCAGGGGGCAGGAGTGACAGAGGGGAGGAGGGTCTGGAAAGGGCGGTAGGAAGGGGCAGGAGCAAGGAGTTGGGTCTGGAGTGGGGGTGGCAAGGAGGTCAGAAAGTGGGGGCAGGAGGGAGAAGTGGGGAGGGGAGGGGTGTCTGCAGTGGAGGTTAACAGGGAGGCAGGAGAGAGAGTCAGAAGGGAGGGGAAGCGACAGGGATCTGAAATTGGGGCAGGAGGGAGGAGTGGAGATGGAGCACAGGATGGTCTGAATGGGGGAGCAGGGAGCATGGGGCTGGAGGGGGTTATTGAGCAGGGGGCAGGAGGGAGGGGAGGAGAAGGGGGTTTAGAGAAGGGGGTCTGCATGGGGAGAAGAGGTGATCTTATAAGGGAGGAAGGAGGAGGGAGGGGTGGGGAAGGGTGAACTTGTGGGGGAAGGAGGGAGGGGGTCTGAAGCAGGGCAGCAAGAGGAGCGGAGAGGTGTGGAACAGAGGATGGGAGGGAGTGGAGGTAGCCTGGAGCAGGGGCACATGAGGGAGTATTGCGGAGGATGGAGGAGTTGGGATGGAGGAGGGGAGTCTGGTGTCGGTGGACAGGAGGTAGGGGTGGGGTTCTGGAGCAGGGGAATAGGAGGGAGTATTGGGGAGAGGAATGGAGTCTGGACCAGGGAAGGGATGGTGTCAGGAGTGGGAGGGGGCAGGAGCGAAGGAGAGAAGGGGAGGAGAGGGGAGGGGGCTCTAGAATGAGGGCAGTGATTCCCAGCCTCAGGCAGAGAAGTTGCGGGGGGGGGGGGGGGGGGAAAANGAGAAACAGGGAAGTGTTGCTGTTTGCAAAAGACTAAATCAATCCTGGTGTGTTTATGATGACACTGTAGTTGATATCAATGGTTGATGTCAGTGTGAAGGTCTCCAGTATCTCTGTCTGTAACTCACCCCTGCATGGTAACAGAAGTTCTGGGTGTGAGCGCAGTCTCCAGCTGAGCAGCCAGGGGGAGTCGTGCAGTTTGGGTGCACTAAAGGGTGACTTTTCAGCCTGCGATTCTCACCCCCACTCTGGCAGAGGAGTAGAGGGGAGTTGAACAGTTCAAAGACAGACAGAGAAACAAGACCGGATGGTTTTTATAGTCTCATGTTTTTTAATCTGTGGTGCTTGGGCAATACTACTCCCCACTGGAGCTTCCTCTCCCGACCTGCCCCAGCGAGATAGGTGCCATCCCTGTGTGGACCCTGCGATTTCAGGCCATGAGCAGCTCATGGGGATTCAGCTAAATCGACTGGTCACAGGATTGAGCTAAACCGCAATGGACTCTTGGACTGAAATTGGCGCAACCACACGGACACGAGCACCACAGGCCCCAACACTCAGAAAAGGAAAGTGGTGCTTAAAGTAGCTACCTACACATTTCTCTCTTCCACTGGCCTCCATAGGTGCTGGAACTAGGGGTGCTGGTGGTGCTGCCGTACCCCTTGGCTTGAAGTGGTTTCCATCATATACAGGGTTTACAGTTTGGCTAAATGGTCTCAGCACCCCCACTATACAAATTGTTCCAGCCCCACTGCTGGTCTCTTCCCACCCGCCTCCCCGGGGCTCTTCCTCCCTTCTGTTCTCTCCTTTCTACCTGGCCTCTCTGCCCTGCATACACAGGCTGCTCTTTCCCCAGATGAGCACCAGACCCTCACCCCACTCCCTGCCATTGACTTTTCCCCCAGTAGCTCTGAGTTCCACCCCCTGCCCCTAGTTGTCTCTAGAGCTGTTTGCATCTCGGGGGGTTGTGGAGAGGCAAAGCTGGCTGCTGGGAGAGAGGCAGTTAACAGGGAATGAGAGGAGAGGTCACTGGGATAGTGGCTGGGAGAACTGGTCCCCAGGACAGGGTTTGAAGACCCAGGACTGTCCCTGTGACTGGGAGCAAGTACGGACATCATTATAATGCCCATGAGTAACGGCTACATGTCGAGTGCCACCGTGACCCCTGGAACAGGCTGGTTGCAGCAGTGGATGGCTGAGCCGGGGACACCACGTTTATGGAGCCTCCATGGAGCTCAGAGAACAGAGCAGTTCACACCAGTACGTGGCCAGACCATCCCGCTCCTTCAATGACGAGCAAATACAAAACACTTGTTGTGCTGCAATCCACAGGGAAGGTTATTTAGGTGCCGCTCTGTTCAATACAGTCCCAAAGGAAACCCCTTGGGCCTGGTCTGCACTAGGAAAAAAGCGGCTTTTTTCAATCAAGTTAATTCAGCGACGTTCACTCATGGCAGGACCCAAGGCTGTAACTCTGCTCTAGCTAAGTGCACACACCGTTCTGTTTCCCTGCACACAGTAGAAACTAACAACAGCCGGCAGTTTCCTTGTTCAGAAATCCCCCAGCCTGCCCCTCCAGCGAGCTCCAACTGGCTTTGTTTCTTTGCTCCCTTCCAGGATCCCAGTCACAACTCCTTCTCCTGGCTTCTCCCTCCAACAGACGTAGTCTGATGCCAGTATCCTGGCCCCTGTATTGGCAACAAGGGAAACCCCTGGCTTAGCTCTGCCCTGCCCATGTGCCCAGTGCCCTTTTCAGTAGCCCCCATTGTCTGTAGCAGTTTTTACTACATAAAGGATCTTTATTGCTCCCTCTGTTGAGCCTAAAAGAGAGTGCTTGGCCCAGCCATTGGCTTTCATGAGGTCTGTGATTGTCTTTGGATTGAAGACTCCCTGATGGCAGCCATCAGCCCCCCTCTGGATAACCAGGGCCGGATTTCCCATTAGGCACAGTAGGCACGTGCTATGGGGCACCAGCATTGTAGGGGCATCAAAGGTTGCCAAGTATGCGATTTTCTAGCTGTCAGTTGCCGGGTTTTTTTATCAGTTGCGAAGTCACAGTCAACCGCTCCGTCCCCGGCACCGACAGCCCGCTGCGTCCGGACATCGTCATCACGGACGAGGTGGGAAAGAAGACCATCGTCGTCGACGTGACCATCCCCTTTGAAAACAGGACCCCGGCCTTCCACCAAGCCCGAGCCCGTAAACTGGAAAAGTACGCTCCCCTGGCTGACGCCCTGCGGGCAAAGGGCTATGAGGTGACTACGGACGCTCTAATCGTCGGGGCCCTGGGCGCTTGGGACCCCTGTAACGAGCGCGTGCTGAGGTCCTGTGGGGTAGGACGTCACTGCGCGCGGCTCATGCGGAGACTGATGGTCTCGGACACTATCCGGTGGTCCCGGGACATCTACACGGAGCACATCACCGGCCACCGCCAGTACCGAGAGTGAGCCGGCGTGACTCCACGCACCCGCAAAGACCGGTAGACTCCTACCGCTGGACCCTATCCCCTGAACTCTAAACCCACCGAACCGACCCAAACCCCACCACACGAGGGTGCTCCTATCCTCATCGCCCAGCCCACTTACTTGCTCCCACAACTACCTGTAGCCTTCTGCATGAGCGATGCACCCTCACCGCCTATTGACTATACCCTGATACGCCCATCCCGTACCCCCCCATTGGGAAGATTACAGTTTGTATGTGTTGTATCTCATGCCATAGCAAAATACCAACACCCCCCTATACTCTGTATGCTACCCCCAATGCCTACTGACTGACATTCTGAACACTCTGTACCGTTTATCTTTAAACATTCTCTAATAAAGCTTTAAATTTTGGGCTATTTTATTGCCCTACTGCTGCTGCCCACACTGTTGAGTTCTTGGGAGGGAGGGAGCCTCCTGATCTGCCCCGTTCCCTGCCAAGATGCCTCACAAGCCCCTTGTCTCACATCATGCCCCCTCCCCTTAGATGACAATTGCAGCATGTGCAGAATTCTTGTCTGAGGGAGGCAGAATTTTTTTTCTGCAGAAAATGTGCTGCAGGTCTGCCTTTCACCCACCAGAGGCCGCTGTGGCACCAGAACAGCCTGAGCAGGCTGAGGCTGACTGGTCCGTTGGGCAGCAGCAAACACCTAGCAGGCGGGTGGTGGGTGCATTTTTTCTCAAGTGAAAAGTCACAGCAGCCTTCTTGGAGCCAAGTTAGGAGGCAGAGTGGGCCACACAGGTCTGCTGGGGGTCACAGGGCCACATGGGGAGGGGAAGGGGTGCTGAAGATGCTGTGCCTAGAGGCGCGTAAGGTTTATATCCAGCCCTGAGGATAAAAATCACATTTGCATACTGAACCTATCTTATATTTCCACTAATTCTGTGGCCCACCTTGGAATAATGACCCAAACGCAGCACTCTGAACCCTGGGGAAGTTCAGATCTGGGGCTGAGAGTGAAACTCGCAGCTTTGGTCCGTCCCTGATCTTTTATCACTTGTTTGCTTGGACCCCACATAATTGTACAAATTTGTTTTGCCACACAATTTAAATAGGCCAATAATTGTGAAACACGATCTTCTGGCAAAGACTGACCTGGCCTCTACTCAGGGCTCCGGGAGGAGAACTGGGGCACTGAGGGAAAGGAAAAAGTAGCTACCTGGTGATATCCCTTATATTGTATACTCCCCAGCGTCACTCTGTCTGCATCATGTGAAACATACTCAAATTTCCCATATAAAATAAAAACTTTCTAGAGGATGATGCACATCAGTCCAACAAAAATACACTGAGTTGAACATGTGCTTGGCATCATTATAGGACACTCTCCACAAATAACTGCACAGTCATTTATCCCTCACCAGGAGTCACTATAGAATTCTCTGCTTTTTGGTCATGTACAGTGAAGGGTTAAAATCCATGTACATTTTATATAACAACCTGGCATATGGATTGTGCCAGCTCTTTTCCAGACCAAAAGTCCAGAGTTTGGTCAAGAGACCAGAGGCCTAGCAAATAGTGATTAGCTAAGAGAAGCAGAATAAACAAAAGATAACCTTGCTTTGCCAAAATAAGCCTAGTCAGCAAATTGCCAGGTGTTGGAGCTGAGAACTAAATAATTGTGTCTTATTCAGAGTTGCAAATTGAACAAAGAAGCCCAGTTTCGGTTGTTAGTTTCTTTTGTAGGTAGATGTTGACATATCCAACCTTGAGTTTATGAAAGGTTGGCACATGTCAGTATAAAATATGGCCACCTCCCACCTCCCTTTCCCAGGGACCAATGCCTGTCTTAAAACACAAAGGAGACAATCTGTATTGCCATATACTTTCACTGTTTCTTTGCTTTAACCCCTAGGACTGTACCTGTTGGACAATCAAAGGAGTTGCTTCATTCCTATGGACCCCAAATTTAATCCAACATATATATATTTTATACAAATACATTTCAGCAAAGTATTAATTAAATGTTAATTTGCTAACTTGAGACCATGGGCGGAGACATTATGTAACCGGTTAACCATTGGCTAATGTGCTATCTTGTCCTGCTGCAAAACCTATCTGGGGGTGTGGAACTGCCTACCCCGTCACTTTCCTCTACCCATGGAAAATCTATATATTCTATGGTAATCAATTGATTGACAGTGTCTCTGAGCCTAATAAGCAAGGTGACACTCCGCCAGCGCTGTGCGTAATAAACTCCTATGCTTGACCTCTACATGGTGTGGATTTATGTTCCTTCATACAGCTCTGTCATGGGCTCTAACCCCAACACATTATATATGAACTTCTTGGAATTTGAAATATAAACTCCAAGGACAGTCAGTTTGCTCAGGATTTTCTGGGTTCCAGCCCCCTAATCACCGCACAGTTACTGAGCTGTCTGTGAAATATACATTAGGGCAGGTTTTTCTCTAAGACAATAATTCAGACGGACATTTCTGGTTATCAACTTCAGTGTCAGTTTCTCAGGCTGGCGCAGCAGCACATCGGGGTCCCATGAACCAGCTACAGCTGAGCAGCTCACTGCCCTGCCAGTCACATGGATCATTCCCATCCTGTTAACCCAGCCCAACAGGTTCCAATCACTGTATCATTTGAACTGTATCTGGGCCCACCTTAGATTGGAACCGTATTTTTAATCAGTTTTGGAGTCTTTGGGCCAGATTCACTCCCTGAATTGCCCCAGCACATGCTGCTGTAACCCATGATCAGCACCCCCTACCCCCCCGCACTGGTGTTAAGTCTGCCTGCAGCTGGGAACCAGCTTGGCAAAGAGCCTGCAGCCCCCTCTGTGCTGGAGGAATGAGAGCAGCTCTTACACCGGGCAGGGGCGGCCTTGAGGGAATGAAACCAGTGTGGCCATGTGAGGCTCTGAGACAGCAGCTCTGCCATGCAGCTTGTGCTGGTCGGGCTTCTCTAGGCTCCAACTAGGATTCAAAGCTTCTCTGCTCCAGCAGAAACCCTGGGGGAGGGAGGCAGGGCTCCTGCAGGATAAATCTTCCTTCTGACAGAGCTTCCAGTACCCCCGTGGGCACAGGGCATTGCACACTGCACCCCAACACACACAAACACACACACACCTGTGTGGGAGGAATCAACTGTTGGTTGATTTGGATAAATCCTGCTCACCTCAAACTTGCAGAACTTCTACTGGCTTCAGTGAGTGAATGGGGGAGTGAGGAGCCAGGACTTGGCCCTTGGAGCTGTTGGATTCTGGACCAGACATTTCTGTTGGATCCCAAATTATTGATGTATTTGTTTGGATTTAAAATACTAAAGTGATGCCCAGCCAAGGCTTTAGGCACCCGGACGACACTGATAACACACTCACATCCCTGCAGCATGAAGTGACCATTTCAACAGGATCTTAGCCAGCCAGACACCTACAGAAACTCCTTCCACCCATTTCTCATTATGTGACGAACGGCCTGGGTCCTTCCCAACCCCTCCCCAAATGAGTGTATTTTGCAGTGTGCCCAGAAGGTCACCTAATTTGGGCTATTTTGACCCAAAGGGGAGAGCAAGTTCCAGAGTCTTGGAGCCTTCACAATGAGCACACTGCCAGCTACTCCTCTCCTTTATAAAAGGGGGAGCCAGCTCGGGCACCCCTTCTGATGACAACTGTGGCAGTACGGCACGGGGAGAGAGGTGATCCCTCAAGGAGGCTGGTCCCAGGCCATTTAGGTCTTTATAAATCATCACCAACATCTTAACCTCCACCCAGAGCTGGGCAGCCAGTGTAGATCCTGCAGCACGGCCCAGCAAGATACGCTGCTCAGTGAGTGAGTCGCTGCCATTTGTACCACCTTTGTTCTCTGAATGGTTTTAAGGTGCAGCCCTACATAGAGGTCATTGCGACAGTCCAATCTCAAGGTAACAAAGGCCTCAGTAACAGTGGCAAGATCCAATCAATCCTGAAAGGAAAAGTCACAACCTCCTAGCCAGGCACCGATGGTAAAAAGTTGACTATAAAAGTCACCACCCTCATTCCAGTGAACCCAGCTCCCCTAGTAAAACACAGAGGAGACTTACCTGCTACGTCCTGAATTGTGAGGAGAAGAAGCCACAGCACCGGAGTGCAGAGATGTCCCTTCATTGCCAACCTGAATTTCTGTCCCCCCACTCACACTGCACTGGCTGCACCTAAGCACCTGCCAGGGTTCCTCTGTGTCTGACAAGTGATAACAAAGCAGTGGAAGGGAAATATATAGATTCAGAGGCTGGCATCAGCTGCGAGAAGGAACCAATAGCAAACCCATCTGCCTTTTTAGTTATTATCTGGTTTTATCTGTGACTTTATGGAGCTAAAACATCCAAAAAAACTTGAAAGCAACAAACATCACCATATATGAGTGATTAGCCCCCTCCTGACGTCAGGTTTACCACAGCCTCAGATCATCGCGTAACCCCCAATCTCTGGTGAGGGAAGGAAAAGTTCTGCACAAACTGTATCTGTGCTGTTTCTCGCCCCAATAGATTCTATATCGTATTAAACATGAATTGAGAGACATTAGAGGCTGGTTGTTTTATAAACTAGGGGAAAAAATCCCATGTGCCAAAGGTGAACATTATGAGACCAATTCCGAGTGTAGGACATGCCCAATTGTAGACAAGGACAAGTCACTAGAACCAGGTTGTGTCACTCAGATTGTTGGGAAAAACGCTGAGGACAACTCAATAGAACTAAAGACATGTATTTACCCAGGTCAGCTAGTTCCTTATCAGCTTAATGGCTCATTTGGCTAATAACTATAATGCTGCTATTTTCCCAAATATGAAATATGTATCCTGTGTACCCTATTATCCATAGGTCAACCTAATGACGCAAAAGGATGAAGGCCGAGTTGTTTGTTACTGGTTATAAAAAGGGCCGGGCCGGCCATGTAAGGTGTGTCTCTCTTCTGGCATTAGCCATTGAGAGCACCCGCTCAGCTGACCGTTTAATAAAGGTATTGGTACCTGTCTTCCTGTCTCTCCGTGCCTCCTTGGTGTGATTAGGTAAGCTCCAGGGGGAACGGGCCC
Source organism: Platysternon megacephalum (assembly GCA_003942145.1). NCBI lineage: Eukaryota > Metazoa > Chordata > Testudines > Platysternidae > Platysternon > Platysternon megacephalum. The sequence goes on from QXTE01000462.1 coordinate 20,449, forward strand.
TGTTTGGCTAACAAATCTGGCGACTCCGCCGGGACTTCTCTCCCTGTAGGGGGCACGGACCAGCGGCCGGGGACGGTTCTGGAGAGTGGCCACCTCGAGCAGGTTTGCTCGAGCTCTGGGTCGCCACAATCGACCGGGACGGCTGCGCCCCCTCTAAAGAGAACTCCAAACGACACGGAGGCAAGACGGTACCAGGAGAAGGTCCAACTGCCGGACGCGGCCACTTCGGGCGGTAAGTGCGTTTACCTCTTGGGTTTGAGGGATAACGCCCCCGTAGTGTGGGTTGGACCCTTGGTGTTCTATGTAAAAGCAGACAGTGGGTAATGCGTAACTTTACCAACTCCACCAACCCGTGGAACGTATTAGATAATTACTGGGAATTAGAACAACCCCAGGGTCTGCTTATATTTCTGATAGGGGTGTTTCTTGTTTTAATGATATGCTGGAAACCAACATTGTAATAACCAGGTCTAGGACTTAAACCGACTCTAGCCGCCCCAAGATTCCTGCGAGGGGAAACCCCGTGACCGGGACATCTTGATTGCAAGGGGGGGTCGGTCGAACCCGTGACCAGGTTAAAATAAACACGAGTGTAATGGGGTCCGGACACAGTGTGTATGCCGGGACACCCTTAGGATGTATGTTGGATAATTGGAAGGCGTATAGACGCCAGGCGGATTATGGGATTGTACTGTGTAAAGATGATTTGATAAAACTCTGTACTGTAGAGTGGACAACATTTGGGGTGGGATGGCCCATGGGGGGGACACTTAAAATAGAAACTGTACAGGCTGTACATAAGATCGTAACTCAGGATGGGCACTGGGATCAGTACCCCTATATAGATATTTGGCAGGATCTGGTAGCCAACCCCTCCCCTTGGCTGAGAGAATGTAGATCACGAGCCATTAGAGCCTTGATGGCTCGTGCCTCGGCCACAAAGGCCGGTCATCCCCCTGTTAAAAAGCCCTGTCAGGCTGTGATTCCTTCTGCCCCTGATTCTATGCCACCTCTGCCTTTGTACCCTGGCCCTCCGGTTGTGCCTGGACGACCCCCTACCCCGATCCCTACCCCTAAGCGTACTACCCCACCTGAAGAGCTACAAGAGGAACCTAGCACTAGTGCTTCGGCCTCCTCTGGTGAGCAGGCCCTCAAGGAGTCTAGCTCCGTGGACTCCCCGGTGTCCGCCCACACTAGGAGTCAAATGGCCCAGGGCCAATGGACCCTAGGGGGTTATCACCCCGGGGACACCAGATTCACTCTTTTCAAAAGCCCCGGTGCAAAGGAGTCATTTGAAATACCCTTAAGGGAAACTGTGGGCCCTGACGGCACCCTTACTATGGTGTATGTCCCCTTCACTACCAGTGACTTATATAATTGGAAGCACCAGAACCCCCCGTTCTCGGAGGACCCCGCCCCATTGACAGCAGTATTTGAGACCTTGGTCGCAGCCCATAACCCTACTTGGGGCGACATGAGAATTGCTCTAAATACCCTATTAACGGCAGAGGAGAGGCGTTTAGTCCTCTCAAAGGCCCGTGAGGGGCTAGCAGCATCAGGAGTAGGGGCAGGGGACCTGACTAATCGGCTCCCTGTAGAAGCCCCCGATTGGTCCCATAACGAGGCGGGAGGTCGAGCACTGCACAACGCATATGCGCAGGCTATAGTACAAGGGATGAAGCGCTGTATAAGAAAAACACCAAACTGGGCCAAATTGTATAATATTCGACAGGAAAAAAGCGAGAATCCCGCCGCTTTTTACGAGCATCTGTGTAACACCTGCAAAAGGTACACAGACCTCGATCCAGAGGACGCCAATGGAAAGCGGGTGTTGATCCCCCTCTTCATTGGACAGTCCTATGAGGATATTAGGAAAAAGCTGCAGAAAATAGAAGGAGCTTCCGGTAAGAATATAGAGGAGCTCTTGGAAATTGCAATGAAGGTTTATGATCGCCGAGACAATGAGGAACAAAAGAAGGGGGCTCGCATGTTGGCGATGGCCCTAAGGGAGTGAAGAGAGGAAAAGGGGGGTCAGGCTAAAGGGCGACCAGGGCCAATGGGGAAGGGAAAAGGCCCCTGCCTAGGGCGAAACCAGTGTGCTATCTGTAAGAAGGAGGGACACTGGAAGAATGAATGCCCCCAACGACATGCCATGGGGGAGGCATATAAAGACAGAGTCCATAGAGTCCCACCCGCGCCCGTCTTCTATGGTGGCGCGGGAGAGGGGTCCTATGAATAGGGAGGCTGAGGGACCCAGCGGCCCCTTCTGGCGGCACAGCCCGCCGGCCTGGATCCCACAGTCACAATTGAGGTAGGGGGCCGCCCACTTGATGCCCTTATTGATACAGGGGCTACCCTTAGTTTGCTTCCCCTCGCTAAAGCTCCCCAAGGTAGGGCTCAAGGATGTACTACGGTTCAAGGGATAGAGGGACAAAATATAAAGTTAAGAAAAACCCTCCCCCTCCTAGTAAAAATAGGAGAGCACCATATTAACCATCAATTCGTTTGCAGCCCCTCCTGCCCCATCGCGTTGCTAGGACGAGATATCCTTACAAAATTGCAGGTGGAGATCTCGTTTAATAATGATGGGACTATGGAAGTTAGGCTCCCCAAGCAACAAGCCTCTAATTATCAAATGGCCCTCCTGGATGCTAGAAACCCTGTCCGGGCGCATCAGGAGAATGAGGCAGACTGGCTGTCGGGGGTTAACCCTAAGGTTTGGGCTGAAGAGGGAGGTTTTGCCCGGGCTCGAAATGCCATACCAGTGCATATCTCCCTTAAGGAAGGAGTCAGCCCAGTTCGAATTCGACAATACCCCCTTAAGCTAACCACTAGAATCGGGCTGAAACCTCTAATCCAAAAGTTCTTGCAGTATGGTTGGCTAAAGGAAGGCACCTCCCCGTATAACACCCCAATAATGGGGGTACCTAAGCCAAATGGACAGTACCGAATGGTACAGGACCTAAGACAGGTTAATAAATTAATAGAGGCCCCCTATCCCGTAGTCCCAAATCCTCATACTATTCTAGGCCAGGTCCCCAAGGATCACAGCTGGTTTTCTGTGATAGATTTAAAGGATGCTTTCTTTTCTATACCCCTCGATCAGGAATCTCAGAGACTGTTTGCCTTTGAATGGGAGGACCCAGATACCCATTACAAGGCTCAATATCTCTGGACTGTTGTCCCTCAGGGACTTACCTGTGCACCTGAACTTTTTGGTAGCCAGCTAAAAAGGGATCTTGCCCCGTTCCTGGCTAGGCACCCTTCGTGTAACATAGTACAGTATTGTGATGATTTGCTCTTAAGTACTGAAACAGAGATGTCATGCAGAGAACAGACTATAGAGCTTCTTAATTTCCTTGGGGCTCAGGGGTACAAAGTATCCAAAGAAAAAGCCCAATTGGTTAAACAGCAAGTCACCTTTCTCGGGTATCATCTCCGACAGGGAAGTCGTAGCTTGGGTAAAGACAGAATCCAGGCTATACTTGATTGCCCTCAACCCCAAAATCCCAGGGAGTTGAGAGCCTTCCTGGGACTGACTGGCTTTTGCCGGCTTTGGATCCCTGACTATGGAGGGAGAGCCAGGCCACTGTATGAGTCCCTTACAAAGGAGGGACTGCTCCATTGGACATGGACCAAGGAAAAAGAAAAAGCATTTCAAGAGCTTAAACAGGCCTTGGTTCAGCCCCCCCGTTTTGGCCCTCCCGGATTCTCGGAAGCCGTTTACCTTATACGTTCACGAGAGGGGAGGGGTGGCATCTGGAGTCCTGTGCCAAAAAGCAGGACCGACTTGGCAACCTATCGGCTATTATTCAAAGGTGTTAGACCCGGTTGCCAAAGGCTGGCCGGCTTGTTTACGAGCCGTTGCTGCGACTGCTCTCCTTGTACAGGAGGCTGAGAAAATCACTTTGGGTGGGGATACTGAGGTTGTGGTGCCCCATGGGGTGCCCCAGATACTGGGAACAGGAGCCGGAGTGAAGCATTTAAATCCCAGTCGGCATACTAGATATGAGGTGGGACTTCTGTTAGCTCCCAACCTGACTTTTAAGCCAGTTAGTTCCCTTACCCCAGCTACCTTATTGCCTGGTCCTCACGTCCCCAGTGGAACCAGCCCCACGCATGACTGTATCGAAGTCTTGCAGCAAGAGACTAAACCTCGCCCTGATCTCTCGGATTTGCCCTGGCCCAATCCCGATGTTGAAGGATATGTTGATGGTTCCAGTTATGTAGTTGATGGGAAGCGGTTTACAGGAGCAGCCATTGTAGTTAAGAATGGAGAGGTGCGTAAGCTAAGGCTTAGCCCCAATTTGTCCACTCAGGCGGCAGAACTGGTGGCACTTACTGAGGCTCTCCGGATGGGAATTGGAAAAACTATTAATCTGTATACTGACAGTCGTTATGCATACATGGTGGTACATGCTCACGGGACCCTGTGGAGAGAAAGGGGCTTTATCACGGCTTCAGGCCAACGAATTGCCCATGGGACCCTCATTAAGCGATTGCTTGAGGCCCTAATGCTTCCCCTCCGGGTCGCCGTGATACACGTGCGTGCACACGGGAGGGCCCCTGAAACTGAACAGCGTAAATACAACCAATTGGCTGATCAGGCCACCAAGGAAGCGGCACAAACCGGAGCTATACGGCTTCTGTGGGTCCGAGATACAGAAGCAAAAGCCCCCGCTCCCCACTATACAACAGAGGAGGTGTCCCACGCGCAAGCTGTGGGGGCCCAACAGATTCCCTCTGGGTGGTGGAAACTGCCTGGGGGAGAGATTTTTGTGCCTAGACCAGTGCTCCAGGAAATCCTCCAATCCTTACACAAGGAAGGACATTTAGGGTCAGGAGCCATGGTCGATTTGGCCGCCCGGTCCGTAAGAGGATTGGGTATACATATGGAAGCCCAAAGAATTGTTAATAACTGTTCTGTTTGTCAGTGAACAAACCAAAAGGGATGCAGCCCTCCTGCCCCAATGGGAGGCCGACCCTGGGCTGCCTACCCTTTTCAGAGATGGCAGGTAGATTTTGCTGAGGTGCCCCCTTGCAGGGGCTACAAATATTTACTCGTCTTTGTTGACCAACTCACCGGATGGGTGGAGTGCTACCCCACACGGCACTGTCAGGCCCGGGCGGTCACCAAAGCCTTGTTACATGAAATACTTCCCCGCTTCCATCTCCCAGAAGTTATTGAATCAGACAGGGGAAGCCATTTTATCTCCCAAGTGGTTCAACAGGTATCACAGGCCCTTGTTATACAATGGAAACTGCATACCCCTTGGAGACCGCAGAGCTCAGGCCAAGTGGAAAGAATGAATAGAACTCTTAAAGATACACTTACCAAATTGTGTACAGAATCCGGTCTAAAGTGGCCTGATGCCCTGCCCCTCGCCCTCACCCGTGTTCGGAGGGCTCCGCGCAAGGGTCTTAAGCTTTCACCCTTTGAACTGGTTTTCAGGTTCCCTCCCCGAGTACTCATCCCGGGGTTCTGGGTGGATGTTAATTGGGAGGTGGGAAATGACTCTTTGTGGAAGCAGGTTTCTGCGCTGCAATCTGTTTTGTTACAGCTACATCGCTACGCGGCGCCTTTCCAGACCCTTCCCTTGGAGCAACCCGTGCATTCATTCCAGATCGGTGACCAAGTCCTCGTCAAGAAGTGGAAGCGTGACCCCCTCACACCGCAGTGGGACGGCCCGCACACTGTCTCTCTCATCAGCCAGGCTGCTGTTAAGGTTCTCGGAAGTGACAAATGGACACACCACACGCTTGTAAAGCGGTTCCTGAACCCTAACTTGGAAACCGAGTCAGCAGAAGAGGACATCAGCCCTCTGCTCACCCCGGCTCCGGAGGCCCGAGGTGACACAGGTGAAGACTCCACCTGGGAGTACCAAGGACTGGAAGGACTAAAAGGACTTTTTAAACGAAAAAGACAATGAAACTGTTCTCTGTGTTTTTGTTATATGTAATCACATACTCATGTGGTTGGGAAAATGGGTTTTTGCAACTCAGGGAGTTAATAGCAAGTTCCTTTAACCTTACCAAATGTTGGGTATGTGGTGGTCCCAGAGAGTTAAATGAATGGCCCTGGGTAGCCCAACCAGTCGAGCCCAAGTGGTGGGTCAGTAATTTAAGTATAATACGCAACGATACAGGGAGATGGGCCGAAGATAGTGACCCTTGGCGGCTCTATTCTACCAGGATGGGTATAGTCTGCCTTAATTGAACAAAAAGGGAGGGAGTGCACGTGGGGGAGAGTAAATGCCTATGGACTCTCTCTCCAGGCTTTGATTGCTATGATCACCCCCACTGTCACACATATGACTGTGCTAGATATCAGGGACGGTGGAACCAAACCCATGTAAAACTGACTAACAATAGCTGGGTCAGATGCTCCTACTGGAATCATAGGGGTGAAGGTTGCAAGGCAGTAGGCCAGGATGGATTCTTTGATGCCCTCGTTTTAAGTTGCCAACGAGACAATACCACTAGTAAGGAACATGTGGTACGGCAGTATCAGTGGGCATTTCAGCACCATAATGGGACCCGAGTCGAGGGTTTTAGACAGTTTTGGTCTGCCACTGAAAGGCCAGAGCTAGGCTGCAACTGTGTTTGGAAGTCGGGAGCTGGGGCATGGAAATGTACCTATTGTAATTCTTACAATGAGACAAACATTGTGGGAGGGCCTATACGTGGTCATTCTATATATTTTGAGCAAGTAGTGGACTCTGAGACCTGGGATGGCCCCTTTGCAAATGGGACTTGGGCTCTGAAAGGCCACTACTGGGTCTGTGGATCCTACGCTTATCGTAAACTGCCTCCAAACTGGTCAGGAATATGCTATGTGGGATATATTAGGCCTCTCTTCTTCCTACTACCTCAAGACCAAGGAAAGACGTTAGGGGTCAAAGTATATGATGATTTAATTAGGGAAAAGCGGTTTGTGGATTCCACCTTAACGGCCGGGAGCTCCCAAAACTGGAAAGCTGAGGAGTGGCCCCCTGAACGAATCATTAAGCATTATGGACCAGCCACTTGGAACCCTAGTGAACTTGTGGCAGGGGCAAGAGAACCAATATATAATCTAAACCGAATTATTAGGCTGCAGGCTATCCTGGAAATACGAACCAACCAAACAGCCGCAGCGCTAGACCTTTTAGCCGACCAATCAACTCAGATGAGACATGCCATTCTTCAGCACCGTATAGCCCTTGATTATCTGTTAGCAGAAGAAGGAGGACTCTGTGCAAAACTGAATGAGTCTAACTGCTGCTTACAAATAGATGACAATGGGTAGGCGGTAAAGCAATTAACCAAGGAAATGAGAAAGATAGCCCATGTCCCAGTACAAACCTGGAATGGATGGGACACAGATTGGTTTACCTCCTGGCTGCCGCAGTTGGGAAGGCTACGACAGGGGTTTCTTCTCTTTATACTCTTTGTTACTATCTTATTAACCCTAGCTTGCTTCGCCCCTTGCATAATTTCAGTGATCCGGAGGCTGGCTACTCAAACCACATTTCAACAAATGATGGTGATATTCCCGCCGGTCAAAGCGGAAGCTGAAGAGCAGGGACTCTAAGGCTCTTAAAATGCTTTTAAGGGGGGAGTTTGTTGGGAAAAACGCTGAGGACAGCTCAATAGAACTAAAGACATGTATTTACCCAGGTCAGCTAGTTCCTTATCAGCTTAATGGCTCATTTGGCTAATAACTATAATGCTGCTATTTTCCCAAATATGAAATATGTATCCTGTGTACCCTATTATCCATAGGTCAACCTAATGACGCAAAAGGATGAAGGCCGAGTTGTTTGTTACTGGTTATAAAAAGGGCCGGGCCGGCCATGTAAGGTGTGTCTCTCTTCTGGCATTAGCCATTGAGAGCACCCGCTCAGCTGACCGTTTAATAAAGGTATTGGTACCTGTCTTCCTGTCTCTCCGTGCCTCCTTGGTGTGATTAGGTAAGCTCCAGGGGGAACGGACCCTGTTTGGCTAACAAGATCAGCTGTTGTACAAGAGGAATTACCCAGCACCACCTGTAATATTGACAGTTCTTCTACTAATAGACCTTGGGGTTTCCTGTCTAGACCATGATCATTAGTGGTAGAGGCAGAGCTTAGGGCTTCCTGAGTAGGCCACGACCCTCTCTTGCAGTAGCAGGATGCCCTGCACACACCAGGCCCATCAGTGCTGTCAGTAGGGGGAAGACTCCTTGGAAACAAGTTTACTTGATTCATGGGACAAAGACAATTAAAGAAACAGGCACAAGGCAAGGGGAATATAGCACAGAATAATGACTGGCTGGCACCACACCTACCTCAGGCTCTTCCTAAAGAGAACTGTTACAAATGCTCGGGTTAAGGGAAATGTCTTTAACTCTTTACCTTTGCGTTTTCTCCCATGCTGCCCTATCTGTATGGAGAAAAAATCTGTGCAGCCAACACCTGATCCTCCTCCGAATCCCTCCTCGAGACTCCGCTCTGTTGTGATTCCAGAAAAACACTTGACAGTGACTAGCTTGGCAGGGGAGGAGGTGTGGCTGTGCCTCTTCCCCTTCCTTTCCTCTCCTTATTTTTACCAACCTCCTCGCCCCAATCCTGCCATTGCCCCTCACTCGGCCCTCCCCCTACTTAAAGAAACAGTAACGACAAAACAGGAAATTGCACCAATCATCACCATGTAAATTTGCTTCTATGTTATTTCTCCTATATCCAATCCTGCATCTGTTCTTGAGCCTTTTACACTGTCAGCTTTATGGAGTTAGGAGTATGTCTGTATCTGTGACCTGAATGGGCATTTGTGTGCTACAATAATATAAATGTAATAACAATTTGATTATTAATAATAACAATTCATCTGTCTCCTGCTTTTTTAGCAGGGGGTTTAAAGAAGAAAGAAGCAGGCTGCACTAGTTAAAAATAAACCAATCTGGCTTGGAGGGGAAGTGAAGGCTGCTATAAAAATGAAAATTATATATATATATATATATATATATATGTAACCCTTCTGCCCATCTGAGTTGGCAGCAACAAGGGCCGGGTTCAGTAACTAGGGGTTCCGTTTCAATAACAAAATGCAAAACTGTCTCGAGCCCCCACCCAGTGACCTGGGACAATTTCATACCACCCCCCGGGTGCCTCTAAGAGGCAATACTTCCCCTCTCGCAAGCACGGAGTCTGAGTGTAGCAAAATCCTTTTAATAAAGGAGGGAAACAATGCGGCATTATATTGGGGAAACACCACAAACAGGATTCATAATACATGAGTAAAAGACCCACCCCCAAGTAAGTTTGGCAGTATCCTTTTCCCCTCAGGGTCTTAAGTCCAACAACCCAAAAGATCACCCCAAAGTCCCAAAAGTCCAACACCTCTAAAGTCTCTTGAGTCCAACAACCCAAGAGTCTCTGTCCTTGGTCAGTGCAGCCCCAGAGTTCAAAAGTTTATCTGCAGAGTTTTTACCGCCCCCCCCCCCAGCCTGGGTGGAAGGGGGGGGGGAAGAAAGGGTACGCAGGGTGTTAAGGGGCACCTTACGTGGTCCGAGGCCGATTGCCCCACCTCTCCGTGGGGTTCTGCTGCCGCCTTCACCACGAGCCGCTCCACTCCACCAGCCGTCCCGTGAGCTGCACCAGCCATCCCACGAACTGCTCCGCTCGCTGTCCCGCAGGCCGCGCCAACCGTCCTGCAAACTGCTCCACTCTGCCAGCCGCTTTGCAAACTGTTCCGCTTGCCATTCTGTGGGCCACACCAACCATCCCACAAACTGCTCCACTCTACTAGCCACTTACCAATATAGCTTCAGGTTCCCCCACTAGTTACCACAGCACTCAGTGATTTCAGCTTGCAGTAGGGGAGCCCTAGTGCTGCTGCACTATTGGCCTAAAACAAATTTAGCTTAGCAGGCTATAACTAGACTCCTAATAGAACCAAAGTTAGCTCTGACATTCAACAACAGGGAGAGAAAATTGGTATTGCCCAACCCATCAGGTAAAAATACCTATCCCAGCCTTTCTCAATTCACTGGGTTTTGGAACCCATATCCCTTGTCTAGCAAGTGCTACTTAGTTGATGGTGAGTCCCTCTGTTATAAAACAGTTCCACTGGCCTTGATTCACTTAACCATGGTAACAACACTTTATTCTTCCTGCTCCAATAACAGAGAAACTGGGGATACTACAACAGCCAAAGTTACCATTTTTGGGCTGCTGTAGGCTCATGCTAGGCGGAGTGGGTGTGCCTATGCAAACAAGATCAGCCCCTGAAGTTCTTTTCCACACTCGCCATAATTCACCACCAGATGTCAGGGTAGAGCTCATCCTGACTCTGCTTACATATATATATATAGTGGAAGACAGGTTATGTGAAGAGTATGAGCAGTCAGGAATTGTAGACAAAGCAAAGGATTACAAGGAGAACTCCACAGCCGTCAGAATTAAGGACAATTAGATGGAATATGTTAGGTATACTAGCAACAAAAATAATCCTAAAAATGGTATCAGTCCATTACTAGACAGAAACGGTAGACTTATCAGTAGCAATGCAGAGAAAACAGAAGTGTTCACGATATATTTTTATTCTGTATTTGGGATAAAGTCAGATGATGTAGTCATATCACATGAGGATAAGGATGATGAAGAAACCCAGGAGAATGTTAAACAGCAGCTACTGTTAGACATTTTAAAATCAGCAGGTCTGGATAACTTGCAACCAAGAGTTTTAAAAGAAGTGGCCGAGAAGCTCTCGGAATCATTAATATTAGTTTTCAGTAACTATGGGAATACTGGGGAAGCCCAAAAGACTGGATGAAAGCTTTTTTGTAACCGTGAAGCTGAGCCAGAGGGGAATCCTCTGTGTTTTAAATCTTTTATTTACCCTGTAAAGTTACCTTCCATCCTGATTTTGCAGGTGTGATTCTTTTATTTTTTTCTTTATAAATAAAGTTATTCTTTTAAGAACCTGATTGATTTTCAGTGTCCTGAAGACAAAGGGTCTGCTCACATTGCTAAGGCAATTGGTTGGTATATTATTCTCAAGCCTCCCCAGGAAAGGGGGTGAAGAGGCTTGGGGGGATATTTTGGTGGGATCCCTATTCCAAGTGACCCTTCCCTGAATTTTTGTGTAAATCACATGGTGGTGGCAGCAATACCATCCAAGGACAAGGAAAGGAATTTGTGCCTTGGGGAAGTTTATAACCTAAGCTGGTAGAATATAAGCTCAGGGGGGTACCGTCACTCTGGGTCCCTTGGGCAGTACTTCCTGCGGCACCTACTCTCCACAGTGCTCCCTGGCTGTGGCGCTGCATGGTCTCTCCATGGTGTTGTGGGAACATCAGCTGTCCCAGGCTCTGCAGACCTGGGTTCTAGTCGAAGGACCCTTACAAGCAGCAGGAGCTGAAGCTGGACACCCAGACAGTGAGAGGAGCTTTCACCAACCAGTCAGGTCCTTGAGGCTGCCTGTTAACCCTGCTGTGGCCCACTCTCCACGGAGGGGAGCTCCACAGTTTGAAAACCAATATGCTCTAGCCCATCCATCCTGCCAGCTCTCAGGGTCGGCATCTCCTAGCCTGCTTGGCAGAGCCAGAGACTAAGCTGTGCAGAACTGAGAGCAGGACATGTGGAAAATGAAAGGTTAAGTGCCAATCAAGGGTCTCTAAACCATCAGGTAGCTTCTGGTGCATAAAGAGTGAATAGGAAGTGAGAGTAGAAGGGCAGGAAAATACAGGCACAGGGAAATGTGGGAATGGCATTGGAGGACTATCTCAACATGAGGTCAAGATGAGCAGGTAAGGTCAAGGCTTAAGTAAAACTATGCTCCACACCCCCATCCATCCACACCATCACAGATTCAATGTGCCCCTAGACACATGTTTAAGAGCTTTGAGTGTGGATGGAGGGGGAGGGGAGATGAGAATAACACACAGCAAGTCTGCAATATAGACATAGCTTTAGGCCCTGCAATGCTGACCGTAGCAATGCCTAAATACCTCTATCAACCTGACCTAAGGGCCAATATTCTCCCTTATTGGTTTACAACTGTTCACATGCTTTCTGAACCAGTCCATTGAAAGGGCATCAATCTAACTATTTACATAATCTAAATTACTTCACCAAGCTGGGTATGAAATAGATCTTGCTGAACATTAGTTCTCAAACCAAAAACGTAGTGAGTTTTGGCTTTTGTATCATTTGCTCACCTGCACCAGTTCATAAAAATGTCTTCGGTATTCTCAACCCAAGGAATGTTTGCAAACTGTTCACATTGACTACTAGCGATTCGCTATTTGTGGTGCGTGATTGGTCCCAAAGTGTTATGTCTGCTCCTCGACTGGATGAGTGAAACTTCTAGAAGAAGAACACATGATGCACTGTGATTAATAAGGACGTAATAATGTATTTCCGGGACAAATTGATGAAATTTCTGTGATTGGAAAGTAATTGGAAGAGTTCCAAGCAGTCATCTGAATAGTGGCCTGACCTCATGAACAGCAGCAAATGGAGTTGGAGATGTTTGTCTGAGATTATTTGTAAATCTTTTCCCTTATTCAGCCAGTTCTCCTCTGAAGTCTCCACTTTGGAGAAATTAAGGTTGTATGAGGTCACCAGTTCTAGTGAATCAAATTTATCCAAGGAATTGCTGAAACTGAGTGAATTCACTACAAGAGCTGACCATTGATAGCCACATCCAACTGTGTGGGGAGATGACTGTCATCTTGTGTGTACGTAGCAACCCCAGCAAGGCAGACTATGGTCAATGTTGCATGATTGTTTCCAGGTGAAAGAGTCCCTTTTCAGCTCCTTACAGGTTTTTATCTTTCAGGCTGAATTCTGAATCTGGTCTCTACTTAAGATTATCTAAATTCATTTTTAATGAAAACAGATAAACCATTTGTGAGCACAAAAAGAAACAACATACTTGTACAATTATTAAAAGTAACTAAACAAACCAACTAACCAACAAACAAACAAAAAACAACCCCAAAACCACCTTATCCTGAACACCAATAGTACTTCTGGGGTTTGGTGCAGACACTAGATGTTTAGCAGATGTTGGTTGCAGATGTGCTCTTAGATGGCACAGAGAAACTCTGTCTGGATTTGGCCTAGTTCTGAGAATGTATGAAATGGATGTGACAGATATTGCAACCCAGATATTGCAGTAACTTTGGGGACTATATTGTATTTGATATTTAAAGTATGGAAACCTGCAAAAGCCATTGCACTGAGATAGGCCAGAGAGTCTGAGCTGTAGAATATCCATAGCCCTATAAAATAAGGCATTATATTTGTGACCTTGCACCTCATAAGGCTTTATGGGAATATGTTTATGAATGTAAATATGACATAACTGGAATATTTTTATGCTACATATGCCATGTAACATATCTCTGTAAAGGTTATGATCTACTGAATATATTCATCCTATTTGTATGCATGTATCATTTTTGTATTCGCAGTTATGAATATTGGCTATGTACTTGTTTAATTTTAAGTAGCCTCAGTGAAGCAGTTGGTCAGCTTCCTGAGGAAAGACTATTCTCAGTAAGTGCCCAATCAAGAAACAGTTAAACTAACAATGAACTTGGAGATGCCAATCCACATCTGAGCTTTCCCAGGAATGTGGCCTGGCTGGTAAGAAACTCAGTCATGCACGGTGTGACGGGTTGGTTCACAGAAACCCCCTTGGGAGCTGCCAGCTGATGTGCAAAGGCTACCTCTGTTTCTATTCTCCCCTGCCAGCTACAGGTAGTTCCAGCACTCAAAGTCTTGCTGATAGCCAGACACACCTATCTGCTTCAGACACAGACCAGAGTCTGAACCACCTATCCCAAAGCTGCAGGGTTACCTGAGAACAGCTCACAGGAGTCTGCTTGCCTTTAACACTCAGATGCCCAATTCCCAATGGGGTCTAAACCCAGATAAATCCGTTTTACCCTGTATAAGCTTTATACAGAGTAAACTCATAAATTGTTCGCCCTCTATAACACTGATAGAGAGATATGCACAGCTGTTTGCTCCCCCAGGTATTAATACATACTCTGAGTTAATTAATAAGTAGAAAGTGATTTTATTAAATACAGATAGTAGGATTTAAGTGATTTCAAGTAGTAACAGACAGAACAAAAGAAGTTACCAAGCAAAATAAAATAAAATACGCAAATCTATGTCTAATTGCACTAAATACAGATAAGATCCTCACCAGTTCCAAAATGTTCCCTTTTACAGGCTAATCTTCTTTTAGCCTGGGTCCAGCAATCACTCACACCCCCTGTAGTTTTCAGTTTCCTTCAAGTGTCCTGTGGGGGTGGAGAGGCTCCTTCTTTNTCTTACTGTATTAGGTTTAGACTTGCGTGTTTTATTTTATTTTGTGTGCATAGGTGCTACAACTAGGGTGCTGGGGGTGCTGCTGCAGTCCCTGGCTTGAAGTGGTTTGCATCATATACCAGTTTTACAGTTGGGTTGAATGGCTCTCAGCCCCCCCTGCACTCTACAGTTTGTGCCAGTACCCCTGTATGTGTGGCACTGGCTCGATGGCAAAGTGTAAACACATCAGGATGCAGAGCCAGGTATCACTGGGCCAACCTGGGGTTTGTGTCTCTCATGGCATGTGGCCATTTTAAAGGAGTTCGTTCTAAGATCATAGAATCATAGAATCATAGAACTTAAGATCAGAAGGGACCATTATGATCATCTAGTCTGACTTCCTGCATGATGCAGGCCACAAGAGTTGACCCACCCACTCCTGAAATAGTTCTCACCCTTGACTCAGCTGTTGAAGTCCCCAAATCATGACTTAAAGACTTCAAGCAGCAGATAATCCTCTAGCAAGCGACCCCTGCCCCATGCTGCGGAGGAAGGCGAAAAACCTCCAGGGCCTCTGCCAATCTACCCTGGAGGAAAATTCCTTCCCGACCCCAAATATGGCGATCAGCTGAACCCCGAGCATGTGGGCAAGATTCTTCATCCAGACACTTAGGAAAAAGATTTTCAATATCCCAACATTTACCATCGGTACTAACTACCAGTGGTGGCACATTATTGACCTATTGTGTAAATCAATTTATCCTATCAAACCATTCCCTCCATAAACTTATCAAGCTTAATCTTAAAGCCGGAGAGGTCTTTCGCCCCCACTGTTTCCCTCGGTAGGCTGTTCCAGTATTTCACTCCTCTGACGGTTAGAAACCTTCGCCTAATTTCAAGCCTAAACTTCCCAACTGCCAATTTATATCCATTTGTTCTCGTATCCACATTAGCACTGAGCCGAAATAATTCCTCTCCCTCCCTGATATTGATCCCTCTGATATATTTAAAGAGAGCAATCATATCTCCCCTCAACCTTCTTTTGGTTAAGGAAAACAAACCGAGCTCCTCAAGTCTCCTTTCATACGACAGGCTTTCCATTCCTCGGATCATCCTAGTGGCCCTTCTCNCAGGACATTCTATGAGGGCCTTTACCTTCTCTATTCAGGATTAAATCCTCCCATTTCCCAGTGTGTAGCCGAGGTACTTTGTCTCTGTGCAGCCAGTCTGGCACTTGGCCGGGCTGGCTGGGAGACTCACAGCTCAAAGGGACTGGAGTATTGCACTGACACGATGGGGGTGCTCCGCCCAGGTGGTGGAATAGACCATTACATCACCTAAGGCACTGGCTCTCAAACTTATTTACTGGTGACCCCTTTCACACAGCAAGCCTCTGAGTGCGACCCCTCTTATAAATTAAAAACACTTTTTGATATATTTAACACCATTATAAATGCCTTCCCTCAGGCAATGTCACTCTTTCCGGAGTTTGGGGTGGAGTTTGACAGCTCATGACCCCCTGAGCAGGGCCATCCCTAGCCATTTTGGTGCCCTATGCATCCCCCCATGGGGAGGCTGTGTGGGGCCCCAGGCCTCCATGGGGGGGAGGGTAAAGCTGGCCCCGGGGGGTGGGGTGGGGGAAGTGCTGGCCACCTCCTGCGAGAAGTGGAGTGACCCGGTCTCAGCCTGCTCTGCTCCCCTGGCTCCCAGGCTTGGGGAACAGGAGGAACCACCCCCCAGCACTCGCTGGCGGTGCAGTTGAGAGCCAGGGTAGTGGAGCAGGCTGGGGTCGGGTCGCTCTACTTTACACCACCGGTGAGTGCAGGGAGCCCGACCCCTGCAGCAGTCCTCAGAGGAGGGGCTAGCTGGAGTGAGGGCAGGGCTGCGGTGGAGCAGGGGTGGGAAGAGGTGGGACTGAGGCAGAGCAGGGCAGGGGCCATGTGGAAGAGGCAGAGCGGGGCTGGAGCAGCACGCAGCTGCATAGGGTGCCCCAAATTTCCTGGTGTCCTACGCAGCAGAATACTTTGCTTATGGGTAGGGACGGCCCTGCCCCTGAGGGGTCCTGACCCCCAGTTTGAGAATCCCTGATCTACGGCCATGTCTACACTTGCACCTATGTTGGCTAAGCTTTTGTTGCTCAGGGGTGTGAAAAAACACACCGCCCCCGAGTGACATAAGTTTTGCTGGCATAAGCGCTCATGTCACTCATGTCTCCCGCCAACATAGCTACTACCGCTGTTTGAGCTGGTTTTATTATGTTGATGGCGGAGCTCTCTCCCTTCAGCATGTTAGGTCCAAATCTAAAGAAAACTGTAGAGCAGTTATGCCAACCTAACCAGAATTAGGCCAACAGAGGTTTCTGGGTAGTCACAGGACTCTTTGTCACTTTTTACAGAATATAGGATCAGCATTTAACTTGTGCACTGCATTTAATTTGCAAAAATCAATGTGAAAGTGAATGCCATGGTCTGGCTTAGGGACCAGCACAACTGGGCTGTTCCAGTCGCTATTTGATTCCTCAGATACACTCAATTGCAACACAATTTGTAATTCCTTCTTGGCTGTGTCGTTTAACTGCTCTTTTACCTGGAAGCAGCCCTTCTGGACACAGCTCTCAGGTTTCAGATGTATGGGTCTTCGATTAGGTGGGTCCACCCTGGTTTAGTAGTAAGGACATTTGTGAAACACTTGACCAATTCTCTGGCCTCCTTCTGGTGGGCCAGGGACAAGTTTTCCACAAGAGGCATCTCTGTGGACGATCCGGTCTCTGACCCCTGGGGACCAAATTTTGCCTTTGGTGTTTGCATGTGGGCAAGACACTCATCCTGGGCCCTCCAGGGTTTCAGCAGCTTGACATGATATATCTGGGACCCCAGCTGCTTGCACCACCAATTGAAACTTGTAGCTCACGCCCTACGACTTGTCTGAGGATCTCAAAAGGCCCTTGCCCCTTTCCCAGCAGTTTGCGTTCTGCAGAGGCAGCAGCAGGAGAACCCCATCCCCTGGCTGGTAGACCCAGATACTGGCGTTTCTATTGTACTCTTGTTCTTGGGAGTGCTGTGCCACTCTCAGCTTCTCCCTGGCAAAGCCCCCTACCAGATCCAGTCTCTCTCTCGCAACTCGAGTACACACCGGATTACATTCTAGATAGAAGTGTCTTGTTCCTGCCAAGACTCCTGTGAAAGATCCAGTACTCCATGGGGTTGTCTGATGTACAGCAATTCAAAGGGTGAAAAGCAGGTGGAGGATTGTGGGTCCTCCTGGATAGAGAGCTACACATGCCGGGGCTTTCTTGTCCCAATTCTGGGATTCCTTACTTATGTAAGCAGAGTCAGAATGAGCTCTACCCTGACATCTGGTGGTGAGATGTGAAAAAGGATTTCAGGGGCTGATCTCATTTGCATGGGCACACCCACCCAGCCCAGCATGAAGGGACTGCTTGCCCAAATGGTCACTTTGACTGCTGTGGTACCCGTAGTCTCTTTGTTATTGAGGCAGCAGTAATAAAGTGTTGTTATCCTGGTTATGGAATCAAGGACAGTAGAACTGTACTTGGCATTTTATGATGGAGGGACTCGCCCTCAACTAAGTAGCACTCGCTAGGCAAGGGACATGGGTTTCAAAGCCCAGTGAGCTGAGAGAGGTTGAAAAATAGAAATGTATACCTTGTTGTTTGGATGCTGGCTTATTTTTTTCTGGTGTAATAAGAGCTAATTTTGATTCTATTAAGAGTTTTGTTACAGGCTGCAGAGCTGAAATCACTGATTCCTAGGTCTATGCATTAGATCTATTTTAGGCAAGTGGTTCTGAGTGTGCTAACACTGGGGTCCTCCTACTAACAGCTGAAATTGTTAAAGTTACTAAAGAACTGCTATTACTGAGAGCTGTGTTGGGGGGTTGAAGAAATCTTGGTGAGCAGCTAGCAGAGAGGAGGGGCTAGCAGGACAGCTAGCGGAGAGGTGTGCAGAGACACGGCTAGCAGAATGGCTAGAGGAGAGGAGCGGCCAGCAGGATGGTTGGCAGAGAGGAGCGGCTGGCGGTGAAGACTGGCAATCGGCCATTGACCCGAGCAGCGGAGCATGTAAGCTGCCCCCCTCCCATACCTCCCCCCGCTTCCATCCGGACTGGGAGGTAAACTCTGCAGATAAACTTCTGAACTCGGGGGGCTGCACTGACCAAGGACAGAAACTGTGGGTGAGTGCGACTGTTGGGTTGTTGGACTTAAGACCCTGAGGGGAAAAGAACACTGCCAAACTTACTTGGGGGGTGGGTCTTTTGCTCATGGTTTGTGTTATGAATCCTGTTTGTGGTGTTTCCCCAACATAATGCCTCAATGTTTTGTGTTATGGTTTGTGTTATGAATCCTGTTTGTGATGTTTCCCCAATATAATGCCGCATTGTTTCCCTCCTTTGTTAAAAGGATTTTGCTACACTCAGACTCCGTGCTTGCGAGAGGGGAAGTATTGCCTCTTAGAGGCGCACGGGGGGTGGTATGAAATTGTCCCAGGTCACTGGGTGGGGGCTCGAGCCGGTTTTGCATTGTGTTGTTGAAACGGAACCCCTAGATACTGAACCCGGCCCTTGAACCCGGCCCTTGTTGCTGCCAACTCAGATGGGGAGAAGGGTTACACTAATACAAATATTTTGTTATAATGTAAATAACATTCATCATTTACAAAGCTAAAGAAAACAGAATTCTTATCTCTAGTAAAAAGGGTTAATTCTTTTAAGTCAGCCTGTGTCCTTTGTATAAATCTAAAGGCTTTAGGCAGAACTGTTGCCTTTAAAAAGTTAGAAAAGTGTGTGTGTGTGGGGAGAGACCCAGACTTCTTACCTTTTATCCCCTTTTTTACAGAAGCTGCTTTTTTCTTTTGTGTGTTTTGTATAATTTCTTTACAAAAGTTTTCCTTTGGGAAAAACTTTAAAAAGCACGTCTGTGTATTCAGTTTTTGTCCCAGGGCATGTTAGCAAAGGAGGGGAAGGGTTCTGTTTCTATAGATAAGGATGGGACACCTTCAAACAGAGGGAAGGGGAGGGAGATGGCTCTTGTGTTAAAATCTTGCTATGATAGGATTGGTTCGGAAAAATGCATTCTATGACATAGCTATAGAACAGCTTCTGATTGGTCTGACCCAGAGGCGAGGTTTGCTCCCAAGGCTCCCAGTCACAGCCCCTAATATAGTTACCACTTCCCTATGGACAGCTGCTGGGTAAGCTGGCTGCCTCGCTCTCTCCTTTACCTCTCTCACACAGCCAGCCATGTGCTCCGCTTTTAAACTTCTGCTCACTAACAAAAAAGGATTTTTCTGCCATGTGCTTACTAACCTTTAAAACAACTTCCTCTAACTTGCTGCTTTCTAGTTTCCCCTTTCTTCTATTTTTAATAACCTACCTTCATGTTTGCTTTCTCCCTCTACCAAAAAAAGAGATTTTTCTTTTTTCCTAATAACATACCTTTATATTTTCCTCTTTTATTTCATAAACCTTTTGCTTTTTAAAAAAAATTATTTCAAAATGTATCTATTCTTTAATGATCTTTTTACTCTTTTCTTTCTCTCTCTCTTTCAAACTAACCATGTCCTTACTAAACCTTCTCTCAACCTAACAAGAAATCTTTAATTTTCCTCTTTTAAATTTTTTTAATAACCTACCTTTATGTTTACTTATTTTATTTAAAATAACCTTTTTTCTGTAAAACCTTTTTTAAAAATCCTGTGTTCAATAACTCAGGCACTAAATTCTAGTCTTTTTTTTTTAAATCCCTTTTTTTCTCTCTTTCAGACTAACCCTTATTTTTTCTTTAAAAACCTCTCTCTGCCCTGTGTTCAGTGACACAGACTCTCTTGCTGCTTTCTTTCAAATTAAGCCTTATTTTTTTTCTAAAAAACTTTTTGCTTCTCTCAAAACCCAGCCAAACATGTGAAAACACAGGCACACAACATTCCCACATACAAAAATAAAAATAATAATATTTTTTTTCAAAATGGCCGATGGCACCAAACGTATACACGACCAGAAACAGGAATGGAGGGCAGGACATAAACCCTAAACAGGGCGTGGAAACCTGTCAAAAAGTACATGGTGATGAATACTATTGAGTGGTTAACTACTTAGGTAGATTAGGGCAGCGGTTCCTCAACTTGTTGCTAAGGCAACCCACTAACTGCATTTTGCTTTTCTTGTGACCTGCCATTACCTATATGCACCCTCCACCCCAGCACTGCAGCCCGAATCCTGGCCTGGTGCAGTGTGGCGGTCCCGGGGCTGGAGAGCCAGCCTGCCCCACTCACCCTGCAGTGGCAGTTCCAGTCCTGTGGGGCTGGGTCTAGCTCCCTGCTCCGGGAATTGTGACCTGGCATATGGGGTTGGGTGCCTCTCAGCTGCAGCCTGTCCACTCCTCCATAATGTCCAAGGGGTGACTGGGCCAAATTTGAGTGAATGGCATTGCAACCTGACTCATAGTGTCACAGCACTTCTCAGATTTGGCTTGGACACCAATTCATAATGACCAGGGATCCTAGTTTTCCATGATAATCTCCCCCCCCCCAAATTCTCTGATAAAAAATAAATAAAAATCTGTTTTTCCATAATTAAAATGAAACACTGAACTTTAGTTTCCCTAATCTCTCTCTCTCTCTCTATATATATATATATATACACACATATATATACATTCTCCTGATTATCCAAAGTTTTGATTATTTGATCTGAACCCGGTCCACTGTATATGTTTTTATTTTTTCACAAAATGTAAAAACTAAAGATTCTCTGTAAAAATGCAAATTCTGTGTTTTTCCACATTTTTCTATGGCAAACAGATTTCTAGGAGTCCTGATAAAGACAGATGATGGAGGGGCAGCAGGGCCAAAACTAAGTGGCTTTGTGACCCCCATAAGCCAGGTGACAATGCCTGGAGCAAGGAGGTGATGTGACCCAGGAGCCCAATAGTGCATAGTATTTCACAGGGATTCCCTGGGTCCGATATATGCAGCATAGTTAACGCTCCATGTTTGTCATGGAGGTCACAGAAGTCATGGATTACGTGACTTTCTGTGACCTCTCTGACTTCTGCAGTGACTGGTGTGTCTGGCCCGGGGGCCCGTGAGCAGCATGGGCAGCCCCCAGGCCAGGTGCACCAGCAGGGGCTGGGGCTGTCTCGGGCCCCTCTGCCCCCCAGCAGCAGGAGTTGGGGTGTGTGGGGGGCATCAGGACTGGGGATTGAGATCTGGGGCAGTGCTTACCTGGAAGGGGAGGGTCCCCTCCCTCAGCTCCAATCTCCATGTGCTGCCTCTGCCGGCAGGCACCACCCCCGCAGCTCCCATTGGCCGTGGTTCCCAGCCAATGGGAGCTGCAGAACTGGGGCTTGGGATGGAGCGGAGGCAGCAGCATGTGGAGCTCAGGAGCTGGGTAGGGAGCCCAGCATGCACAGCAACCCCCCCCCTCCCAGTATGCCGCCCCCCAACACCACCAGCGGTGGCCCCCCGAGCACTGGCGGTGCCCCCCTGAGCCATGCCCCCCACCAGCACCTGCGGCGTCCCCCAAGCCACCTCTCCCTCCCCAAGTTTTAAGTCAGGGGTATATAGTAAAAGTTATGGACTGGTCATGGGCTATGAATTTTTCTTTACTGCCTGTGACCTGTCTGTGACTTTTACTAAAAATACCCGTTACTAAAATGAAGCCTTAATCATAGTTCTCTGAAGGGTGCCATGTAAAGTCTCTACCAGGAGCCAGTAGACCACTGGTCATCATGATCATTGCAGAATGCATGTACAGATGATATTTAAGGAGTTATAGATCTATACTGAAAATTATGTTCTTAAGGTCCTGTAGGTAAGGCAAATCACCAAGAGGTGACAGACCTCCAAAATGTTCCTCTCAGGCAGGAAGTAATAGACACCTGTTTCCCTTTCTGGTCATCTATATGGTGTATTGCATGCATCACAGTGGAAGCCTATTTGGAAACTGAGCCAAAGCAAATTGAAAGTCTGCAAAATCTGCAAGAGAGAAAATCTACAGGATGAAACAAAACAGCAGGGGAGTGTCCTGTTTATGAATAAAGAGAAAGGATGGGACTGGTATATTTTGGGGGAGGGGTGTGGCTAAAGAACACACTGGAGCCTTCACGTAGGAGTCAAGCTGACAGCATATTTGACTCATGACAGGAGGGTCAAAGCCAGATTGGCTGTAAAATGCTGCAAGGGTTTTGGGTTAAGATTACTCTACAAGACGTGAGAGTGTCTTGTTAATTAAGTCTGGGCTCCAGAATGTGTGTTACAATTTTGTTTTATACGTAAACATTTGTTTCCAATACTTCTATTGCTAATGCTTGATTGTCTATCTTTGTTAAATAAACTTATACTTGACTTCACTATAAACATATCTAAATTGTGAGAGATAAGCAGACCTCAGATCACCTCTCCAACTGCTAATCTGAGTTGCGTTGCTTCTTGTGAATACTGAGAGTGTTCAGGGATCCAGGGGCTGGACACTGCAGCGAGATGTTTGGAGGGCTTAAGGGCCTCCCTTCTGCACTTGGCCAGGAGAACTGTACGTTTGCCTACACCAGGATCTTGTGACAGGTTAATCCAGGCCTGGACATGATGACCCATCTAGAACCATCCCATGACCCACTGGTGGTTCGGGACCCACTGTTTGGGAAACACTGGACTAAAGCTAGCTCAGGTATGTCTGCATGAGCTGCAATCACACCCCATGTTTGCAGTGCTGATGTCTTTAGAGGTGCTTTGCACTGATTGGCCAGGGAGGGAGCACTTGGTCTGTGGGTTCTCCAGCTTGAACTCTGGCTGAGGAGTGTCTGGAGTCATAACTCTGGAAAGTGGGTTGCTGCCATGAGATTTTGTTCCAGTTACAGAAGAAACTGAAAACTGGAACCCACATGGGCATCATTCAGATGTTGTATTTTAGGGGTAATTCATCTGGGGGCTTTGTCCCTAGCAGAGTAGCTAGCAGCTTGTGGTCTGTTTCTAAATGAAACTTTAGGCCTACAAGGAAGTCTCTGAAGCATTTACATGCCATGCAGGGGATAATACCTCATTTTGTAAATGTGCACAGCCCCGCAGTGCTGGTGAGAGCTGGAGAGGCCTGTGTGATGGGTGCCACATTGTAGATAATTGTGTTTGAAAGAAGACTGTGCTAGGTCCATAGAAAGATGAACTGGCTGAAACCGCAGTATCTTTATTCAGACTATATAAGGCTAAACTCAGCAGGATGCTCAGGCTATGTATAATCTCCCCGAATGCTGGGCTCTGTGCCAGGAGATTTTGTTCTTGTGCAGGTATCTCGAGGGTTTTGACTTCTCCCCCAGGCATTGTGGAAATTTTCCCAGGAGGCTCATATGCCCACACACCAACATGCTTCACTGATATTCTGAGCCTCACTCTTCTGGGTTATGGCTTGAACATTTTCTGGGTCTGATCTGACCTCTAGCCCATCAATGATTTGACCCAGAAACTTGACTCTGTTCTGTTACCTCACCCTTACTGTTTAATTTTAGGCCTAACTTCTCCAGGCCCTTTAGGACTGCAAAGAGAGATTGACTCTGCACTGACCCATGTATGGGAATATCATTCATTTGGCAGAGGACCTCTTTTACCCTCCTGAGAGTAGTGACATTTTCTCTTTGAAGTGTTCAGGGGCAGACAGCTTGCCAAGCGATCCCTGATTGAAACAAAAGCCTCCAAAACTTTCAGGGTGTGATGAAAGTTGTCAATATACAGATTCTCTCTTTGATTTTCTAGACCAGTCTAGACGCCTGGTTCCTTCATGGAGACAGAGTTCTCAGACTTCCGATGGATCGTACCCTCTCACACAGGGATTTAACC
This sequence comes from Platysternon megacephalum, assembly GCA_003942145.1. NCBI lineage: Eukaryota > Metazoa > Chordata > Testudines > Platysternidae > Platysternon > Platysternon megacephalum. Next base: position 44,579 of record QXTE01000462.1, read on the forward strand.
ATCTCTCAGCCTTTAGCTGTTCTGTCTGCTGTGGGTAGAGAACACTGTCCCGAGCAGGCAGTTGCTGGAGGAGAGAAGATAGGACCAGACCTCAGAGGCCTAAAGGAAGCCCTGGGAACACACTGTGATGTGCAGCTGCTCTAGCAGGACAATCCCCATGGACATGATGTGCAGCTCAAGTGTCTCTTGCCAACCTCACGAGTTCAAACATCACGTGTCAGGACCCAGAATCATGAGACTGGCTTAAAAATCATGAGATATTTTCAAACAATACATTTGGGTTCTTGTCTTTGCCTTTTGTGTCGGAGCCTTTAGGGGGCCCCCGTGTGACGTTATGAATGTAATATAATATCTCATTGAAAGGTGACAGGGCTAGAAAGAGTTAATTAACTCACAGACTGACCTGACATGGCCGAACTTTAAAGACTGGTTAGGAAGATATGTAAATGAATAGAGCTTTGAAATGCAAGTCTGCATTGTTAGAGATCTCAAGGGGAGATGTTTGCTCACGTCTTGTGATGTAAGCCAACAAGTCTTGTCTATTGCTATAGCTTTGATTCAAAAATCAAAAGAGGAATATTAACATTTAGGAAGATACTTGAGTGAAATAGTATTATTGTCTATATGTCTCTTTGAAGGTTGTGGTAACCCGTATCTGAACTGTTTAATGAATAAATTACCCTGTGCTAATTGCCAGGATGTTTGGAAGGAGAGTTAAGCCTATTGTTTTCTCAGGCCAAAAGGCTGCTGGAAATGTATAAGAGCCCTGGGACACGATCCTACTTCATCTCAGATCTGCTTTGGGTTTCAAGAGGGGGAAACCTTAAGCCATAAGGATTGAGATCCCCAGTCACTGACTGGAGTCACCCTGAATGTGGACATTGGACTATAACCTATGGACTATTTGTAAAAGGACTTTTGGCAACTACAAGCTCACCTCTGCTATGTATCTGAACCTCAAGAATTGAATTCAAGTCTGTATGTATATTGATCTTTTAACCAACACTCTCTCTCTCTTTTCTTTTTTAATAAATTTTAGCTTAGTTAATAAGAATTGGCTATAAGCGTGTATTTTGGGTAAGATCTAAGTTATAATTAGACCTGGGTATGTGGCTGATCCTTGGGGATTGGAAGAACCTTTTCTTTTATATGATGAGATAAGATTTTCAGTAATCATCATCATATCTGACGTGTGTGTCTGGACGGAGGCCTGAGGCTGGGTACTTTAAGGGAACTGCGTTGTTTGGACTTCTGAGTAACCTGTATGGTAATATAGAAGTTATTTTGTGCTGTCTTGGTAAATCTAAATATTGGAATATCTACCAGCTTTTGGGGTTTGTCTGCCCCGTTCTGTTTGCAGTTCACCCTAATTGAGTGACCTCNGTGGACATTGGACTATAACCTATGGACTATTTGTAAAAGGACTTTTGGCAACTACAAGCTCACCTCTGCTATGTATCTGAACCTCAAGAATTGAATTCAAGTCTGTATGTATATTGATCTTTTAACCAACACTCTCTCTCTCTTTTCTTTTTTAATAAATTTTAGCTTAGTTAATAAGAATTGGCTATAAGCGTGTATTTTGGGTAAGATCTAAGTTATAATTAGACCTGGGTATGTGGCTGATCCTTGGGGATTGGAAGAACCTTTTCTTTTATATGATGAGATAAGATTTTCAGTAATCATCATCATATCTGACGTGTGTGTCTGGACGGAGGCCTGAGGCTGGGTACTTTAAGGGAACTGCGTTGTTTGGACTTCTGAGTAACCTGTATGGTAATATAGAAGTTATTTTGTGCTGTCTTGGTAAATCTAAATATTGGAATATCTACCAGCTTTTGGGGTTTGTCTGCCCCGTTCTGTTTGCAGTTCACCCTAATTGAGTGACCTCAGCTGGCTCCTACGGGCAGCACCGTCACACCCTGTATTTAAGCTTTTCTCCACAACCGTGAGGGCTAGAACATCACTGTGTTTAAATGAAGGCTGAGACTCTCATGCAGTCTCTGGACTCTGGAGCTGGGGCTCTAGAAACTCCTAATTAAATGGTGTTGGCAACTCCACAACGTTTCCTTTCCCCCACACATTCACTGCGCGCTAGGGCACAGGAGCTACGCTAACCACAGGTGATTTTACTGGGAAAGGATTCGGCCCCTGTTAGGGAGCAGAAAGCCAGGACTGCTCAGGCCAGAGTAGCCCTGAGAATCAGCTCCCCTCTGTGTGCCCCATCTCGCAGAGCGGTTTGGAGGAGAGAGGAGAAGCTGCTCCAGCTGCTTGGGCAGATCCTAGAGTGCAACTCACCCCCCGCCCCGGGAATATGCCCTGTGGGACTCAGAGGCATCTCAACCCAAGCTTTGCCTGTCCACGCTCATGGGGTCAGGTCAGATCAGAGCCCCTGGCTCTTTTCAGGGGCAGGAAGGAAATTAGGGGACAAAGAGCAGCCTCCCTGCTGGGTACCCCAGAGACTGTAGAGGGGAGAATAAAGGAAAGGATTTCATGGGCTTTCCCCTGCCCCACTTATCAAACCAACTCAGGCTGCACAGGGCCCGTCCCACCTCCCCTAGCAGGCAGGGCCATGGCCAACCAAAGCATGTGCCATGACAGGGAAATCACCCACTGACAGAGCCTGTCTTCAGGAGAGACACTGGTGGAATAAGGCCTGTAGACAGTCTTCCTGGGATAACGGGAAGGCCTTATTTCCTATGAGCAGAGCAGAGTTGGACCGAAAATCCAAATGTTTTTGTGGGATTTTTTTTTAATTTCCCACTAAAACCTTTTGGTTTTCAATGGAAACCTAAACCCAAAACTAAAATATCAAGGATTTTTTTTTAATTTTTGAAAACCCCACAGTGAAAAGCAGTGGGTTGTGCTGACTTGTTGTCAGTGTCTATCCTTTTTCTTTTCTTAGACTCAGGTCTACAGAGCGCCAGTCCTACTGAGCCTCAGGCCATGCTGTCTCCAAGGTGTTGGAGATGTATCCTACCTATCCTGGCTGTGGTCCCTGCCAGCTTATGTGATGCTGGCTTTTCCCAACCTGCTGCTGAGGGAGTGAGAGGGAAACTTTGTCTATCAACTGAATGTTCCCTTCAGTTGCCCAGTCTTCAGTCTGGCCTGAACGTTCATGGATCAGGGTCCACTGACCCCAGAGATATCTTTAAAAAATTTAAATTTTCAACTTTCTATTTCTTGATAAAATGTCATGGTCTTTTATGGGTAAAAGAATACAGGAAATCAGTGTGTTCCCAAAACTATATTATTTAAAGTTTGCAGTTAAAGGTACAGAAAGGAGCTGAATAGGCGGATGCAGACTTTAAGACTGTTTCTTTAAGCAAAAGGGGGCAATCCATGTGACCTCAAACTCTTTGGGAATGATATGGCAGAGAGGAATCTTCTTTGTTTGCAGAATCTTTCATCCTATGTTTGGGACTGTGATGGATCTGCTAAGAATGGGACTACAACCCCCACCAGACCCTTCCCCACCACACTTCCCTTTCCACTGGCCACGTACGGGGAATGGTCTGGAACCAGGAAAGGGCCAGGCTATTGTGGGGAGTGGTGGCCGCATGGCAAGGGAGGAGCTGCAGAGAGCTGGATGCAGAGGGCAATCCCCAGGAACTGTATGCAGAGCTGCACATGGAAAAGGCTGTGACTGCCAGAGCTAACAGCTGGCTGCAGGTCTGTGAGAGGTTTATGGAGGAACAGCAGCAGCTGGGCAGGGAGTCAGTGGAGAGCGGCCCCAAAGAGAGACACTAAGTGAACCTGGCCTGGAAACCTGCAAGGTCCAATTTGCTTGAATAGCGATTGGACTGGAGAGGGCACTCCAGGCTTTAGGCCGGAAGAGCCCTCACTCTCAAGTGGACTGCCTCAGAGACGCAAACATTTACCAGTATTACTCCCAAGAAGCTACAGTTTGTGTAGCCCTGGTCTACACTATGGGGTTAAGTCGATTTTAAAATGGATGCGTCCACACAACCAACCCCGTTCCATCGACTTAAAGGGCTCTTAAAATTGACTTCTGTATTCCACCCTGACGAGGGTATGTCTACACTACGAAATTAGGTCGAATTCATAGAAGTCGGTTTTATAGAAATCGTTTTTATACAGTCGATTGTGTGTGTCCCCACACAAAATGCTCTAAGTGCATTAAGTTGGCGGACTTTGTCCACAGTACCGAGGCTAGCGTCGACTTCTGGAGCATTGCACTGTGGGTAGCTATCCCACAGTTCCCGCAGTGTCCGCTGCCCATTGGAATTCTGGGTTGAGATCCCAATGCCTGATGGGGCAAAAACAGTGTCGCGGGTGATTCTGGGTACATGTCGTCAGCCCCCCCCACCCCTCCCTCCGTGAAAGCAACAGCAGACAATCGTTTCGCGCCTTTTTTCTGCCCAGACGCCATAGCACTGGGATCATGGAGCCCGCTCAGATCACCGCGGCAATTATGAGCACTATGACCACCACGCGCATTATCCTGGAGTATATGCAGAGCCGGAACCTGGCAAAGCAAAACCAGGAGGAGGAGGAGGCGACAGCAGCGCAGAGGCAACAGCAGCGCGGTGACGAGACTGATGAGGAAATAGACATAGACTTCTCACAAAGTACGGGCCACAGCAATGTGAAAATCATGGTGGTAATGGGGCAGGTTCATGCCGTGGAACGCCGATTCTGGGCCCGGGAAACAAGCACAGACTGGTGGGACCGCATAGTGTTGCAGGTGTGGGACGATTCCCAGTGGCTGCGAAACTTTCGCATGCGTAAGGGCACTTTCATGGAACTTTGTGACTTGCTTTCCCCTGCCCTGAAGCGCCAGAATACCAAGATGAGAGCAGCCCTCACAGTTGAGAAGCGAGTGGCCATAGCCCTGTGGAAGCTTGCAACGCCAGACAGCTACCGGTCAGTCGGACATCAATTTGGAGTGGGCAAATCTACTGTGGGGGCTGCTGTGATTCAAGTAGCCCACGCAATCAAAGACCTGCTGATATCAAGGGTAGTGACTCTGGGAAATGTGCAGGTCATAGTGGATGGCTTTGCTGCAATGGGATTCCCTAACTGTGGTGGGGCGATAGATGGAACCCATATCCCTATCTTGGCACCGGAGCACCAAGCCAGCGAGTACATAAACCGAAAGGGGTACTTTTCAATGCTGCTGCAAGCACTGGTGGATCACAAGGGACGTTTCACCAACATCAACGTGGGATGGCCAGGAAAGGTACATGACGCTCGCGTCTTCAGGAACTCTGGTCTGTTTCAAAAGCTGCAGGAAGGGACTTTCTTCCCAGACCAGAAAATAACCGTTGGGGATGTTGAAATGCCTATAGTTATCCTTGGGGACCCAGCCTACCCCTTAATGCCATGGCTCATGAAGCCATACACAGGCAGCCTGGACAGTAGTCAGGACCTGTTCAACTACAGGCTGAGCAAGTGCAGAATGGTGGTAGAATGTGCATTTGGACGTTTAAAAGCGCGCTGGCGCAGTTTACTGACTCGGTTAGACCTCAGCGAAAACAATATTCCCATTGTTATTACTGCTTGTTGTGCGCTCCACAATATCTGTGAGAGTAAGGGGGAGACGTTTATGGCGGGGTGGGAGGCTGAGGCAAATCGCCTGGCCGCTAATTACGCGCAGCCAGACACCAGGGCGATTAGAAGAGTACAGCAGGGTGCGGTGCGCATCAGAGAAGCTTTGAAAACCAGTTTCATGACTGGCCAGGCTACGGTGTGAAAGTTCTGTTTGTTTCTCCTTGATGAACCTCCCCCCCGCCCCCGCCCGGTTCACTCTACTTCACTGTAAGCTAGACACCCTCCCCTCCCCCCTTCGATCACCGCTTGCAGAGGCAATAAAGTCATTGTTACTTCAAATTCATGCATTCTTTATTAATTCACACAAATAGGAGGATAACTGCCAAGGTAGCCCAGGAGGGATGGGGGAGGAGGGAAGCGCTGGGTGGGGTGGGGGAGGAGGGAAGGACAAGGACACCGTGCACTATAAAACTTTAAAACTTTAAAAATTAGAAACTTCAAAACTTATTGAAGGCCAGCCTTCTGCTGCTTGAGCAATCCTCTGGGGTGGAGTGGCTGGGTGGCCGGAGGCCCCCCCACCGCGTTCTTGGGCGTCTGGGTGAGGACGCCATGGAACTTGGGGAGGAGGGCTGTTGGTTACACAGGGGCTGTAGTGGCGGTCTGTGCTCCTGCTGCCTTTCTTGCAGCTCAACCATACGCTGGAGCATCTCACTTTGATGCTCCAGCAGTCGGAGCATGGACTCCTGCCTTCTGTTCTCAATCTGACGCCACCTCTCAGATTCAGCCCGCGATTCAGCACGCAACCTCTCCGATTCAGCACGCGATTCAGCCCGCCACCTCTCCTCGCGTTCAAACTGTGCTTTTCTGCAGTCAGACATTGTCTGCCTCCAAGCATTCTGCTGAACCCTGTCAGCGTGGGAGGCCGTCTGGAGCTCCGAGAACATTTCATCCCGAGTTCTCTTCTTCCTCCTTCTAATCTTCACTAGCCTCTGCGAAGGAGAAACATTTGCAGCTGGTGGGGGAAAAGGGAGATAGGTAGTTAAAAAGACACATTTTAGAGAACAATAGGATCACTCTTTCCCGTTAAACCTTGCTGTTCACATTACATAGCACAAATGCTTTCGTTACAAGGTCGTATTTTGCCTCTATTTATATTGAGGGTCTGCCGATTTGGTGTGAGAGATCACTCACGCAGGGCCAGGCAACAGAATTCGGCTTGCAGGCAGCCATGGTAAGCCACAGTCTTTTGGCTTCTTTAACCTTAATAACATGTGGGAATGGTTTCAAACAGCAGCACCCTCATTTTCCATACCAAGCAGCCGTTGGGTTGGCCATTTAAAATGGTATGGCAATTTAAAAGGAGGGAGGGATGCGGTTGCCGGGTTAACGTGCAGCACAAACCCAACTAACCCCCCCCCCCCCCCCCACACACACCCAATTCCCTGGGATGATCACTTCACCCCTCCCCCCACCGCGTGGCTAACAGTGGGGAACATTTCTGTTCAGCCGAGCAGGAACGGGCACTCTGAATGTCCCCTTAATAAAAGCACCCTATTTCAACCAGGTGACCATGAATGATATCACTCTCCTGAGGATAACACAGAGAGATAAGGAATGGATGTTGTCTGAATGCCAGCAAACACCGGGACCATACGCTGCCATGCTTTGCTATGCAATGATTCCAGACTACGTGATACTGGCCTGGCGTGGTAAAGTGTCCTACCATGGCGGACGGAATAAGGCAGCCCTTCCCAGAAACCTTTTGCAAAGGCTTTGGGAGTACATCCAGGAGAGCTTTCTGGAGATGTCCCTGGAGGATTTCCGCTCCATCCCCATACACGTTAACAGACTTTTCCAGTAGCTGTCCTGGCCGCGAATGCCAGGGCAAATTAATCATTAAACACGCTTGCTTTTAAACCATGTGTAATATTTACAAAGGTACACTCACCAGAGGTCCCTTCTCCGGGGTCTGCGAGCACGCTTTGGGATTCGGTGGGTTCGGGGTTTACTGCCTCCAGGTCCAGGGTGATAAACAGATCCTGGCTGTTGGGGAAAACGGTTTCTCTGCCTCCTTGCTGTGAGCCATCTCCCGTCTGTTCATCATCATCGTCTTCCTCGTCCCCAGAACCCGCTTCTGTGTTGCGTGATTCTCCATTGACGGAGTCATAGCACAGGGTTGGGCTACTGGTGGCTGCACCCCCTAGCATGGCATGCAGCTCGGCGTAGAAGCGGCATGTCTGTGGCTCTGCCCCGGACCTTCCGTTTGCCTCTCTGGTTTTGTGGTAGGCTTGCCTTAGCTCCTTAATTTTCACACGGCACTGCTGTGCATCCCTGTTATGGCCTCTGTCCTTCATGACCTTTGATACTTTTTCAAATGTTTTTGCATTTCTTTTACTGCTACGGAGTTCCGCTAGCACGGATTCGTCTCCCCATATGGCGATCAGATCCCGTACCTCCCGTTCCGTCCATGCTGGAGCTCTTTTGTGATCCTGGGACTCCATCGTGATTACCTGTGCTGATGAGCTCTGCGTGGTCACCTGTGCTCTCCACGCTGGGCAAACAGGAAATGAAATTCAAATGTTCGCGGGGCTTTTCCTGTCTACCTGGCCAGTGCATCCGAGTTCAGATTGATGTCCAGAGCGGTCACAATGGTGCACTGTGGGATAGTTCCTGGAGGCCAATACCATCGAATTGCGGCCACACTAACCCAAATTCGAAATGGCAAAACCAATTTCAGCGCTAATCCCCTCGTCGGAGGTGGTTTAAAGAAACCGATTTAAAGAGCCCTTAAAGTTGGAAAAAAGGGCTTCATCGTGTGGACGGGTCCAGGCTTAAATTGAGGTAACGCTGCTAAATTCGACCTAAAATCATAGTGTAGACCAGGCCTAAGGGAGTAGCGCTAAAATCGACCTTGCTGGGTCGAATTTGGGGTAGTGGGGATGCAAATCAATGGTATTGGCCTCCGGGAGCTATCCCAGAGTGCTCCTTTGTGGTAAATCATTTAATTTCTTTGAAGGAAGCATAGTAAGGGTTTATATTTTGCTCAGATTGTAAAATTGTACACTAAAGCCTTTAGGCAAAACTTTAAAAAACGTTGCATTTAAATAACTTTATTAAACTGGCTGATACTAAAGGCCTGTGTTTTTAATCCTGGGCTGTTTCTTCTCTTTATTTTACATTTTTAATTAGTTAGAAACAGGCAAAAGAAACGCACTCGCGATGACATATTTTCCGAGCTCATGCCGTCCTCCCACACTAATAGGGCACAGCTTAATGCATGGAGGCATTCAGTGGCAGAAGCCAGGAAAGAATTAAGTGAGCGCGAAGAGCGGAGGCAGGACACGATGCTGAGGCTAATAGGGGAGCAAACGGACATGATGAAGCGTCTGTTGGAGCTGCAGGAAAGCCAACAAGAGCTCAGACCCCCGCTGTATCCACTGTATAACCGCCTCCCCTCCTCCCCATGTTCCATAGCCTCCTCACCCAGACGCCCAAGAACACGTGAGGGAGGCTCCGGGCACCAGCCACTCCACTCCAGAGGAAGGCCCAAGCAACAGAAGGCTGTCGTTCAAACAGTTAGATTTTTAGTGTGGCTACAATAAGCAATGTGGCCTTTTCCTTCCCTCCTCCCCCAGCCCAGCCGGGCTACCTTGTCCGTTATCTCATTTTTTAAATTAATAAAGAAAGAATGCATGGTTTCAAAACAATAGTTACTTTATTTCAAAGGGGGGAAGGTGGTTGGCTTACAGGGAATTAAAATGAACAAAGGGGACGGGTTTGCATCAAGGAGAAACACACACAACTGTCACACCGAAGCCTGGCCAGTCATGAAACTGGGTTTCAAAGCCTCTCTGATGCGCAGCGCGCCTCGCTGTGCTCTTCTAATCGCCCTGGTGTCTGGCTGCTCAAAATTGGACACCAGGTGATTTGCCTCAACCTCTCACCCCACCATAAACGTCTCCCCCTTACTCTCACAGATGTTATGGAGCACACAGCAAGCAGCAATAACAATGGGAATGTTGGTTGCACTGAGGTCTGACCTAGTCAGCAAAGAGCAGCAGTGAGCTTTTAACTGTCCAAAGGCACATTCTACCACCATTCTGCACTTGCTCAGCCTATAGTTGAAGTGCTCCTTACTACTGTCCAGGCTTCATGAGCCATGGGAGCAAGGGGTAGGCTGGGGTAGGTGCGACCGTGCGGTGCTGCCGGCTGGGAGAGCAGACTGAGGCAGAAGCCTCCAGCTCGCATGATATTCCAGGCAGGACTGAATATCCAAGAGACGAAACTTAAAGAAGAGAATGACCTGGAGTCTCTGGCTCCCATTGGGTGCTCTAAAAAGGAGGAGGATAGCCATGTCTGTCCAGGCGCCCCTGATTTACCTCACTGAGGTCTGCCAGGAGCACCCAGGAGACGTACGATGGCTATCAGTCCTACTGCACCATCTGCCACAAAGGCAAGGAGCTGCTGCTGTGTAGCAATGCAGTACCGCATCTCCCAGCAGCACCCTGGAGACGTACGGTGACAGTGAGCTGAGCGGGCTCCATGCTTGACATGATGTGGCATCTGCATGGGTAACCCCGGAAAAAAGGTGCGAAACAATTGTCTGCCGTTGCTTTCACGGAGGGAGGGGGGCCTGATGACATGTACCCAAAACCACCCGCGACAATGTTTTTGCCCCATCAGGCATTGGGAGCTTAACCCAGAATTCCATTGGGCAGTGGAGACTGTGGGAACTGTGGGATAGCTACCCACAGTGCACTGCTCTGTAATCAATGCTAGCCATGGTAGTGAGGACGCACTCTACCGACTTAATGCGCTTAGTGTGGACATACGCAACCGACTGTATAAATATAGGTTTCTAAAAATCGACTTCTATAAAATCGACCTAATTTCGTAGTGTAGACATACCCTAACTGTTTAAGCCTCTGGACCTAGTGTGTGTATAACCTTCCCCTTTCCCTTAGCCATGTGTCTGAGCAGTTAGTGGGACCAATCAGACCTAGTTGCTGAAGCACCTACAGTGCTTGCCTCCGAGTGACAGTGTACCGGCCACGCTACTGGCTCTTCAGTGGTTTGGTGTACTCCAGCACCGAACTGCCCCAATAATTACAGGATTGTTTCTAATGGGTTAAATCAGAACTTGTGCTGAGACTAACCCGTCCCTCTTGGGTTTGATGTTTTTACAGTATGAATTTGCTCTGCTTGTGGGTACAGTGTATGTGTTTGAGCTGGTACCCACACACCAACATGGCTGAAACATGCAACTCCCCCTCCTGGGTGTTTCTGTCCCTCTCTCATTCCTTTCCACTGAGGGTGCTGATCCATCTCCTGTACGGCCAGAGACCCTGATGTGCAGCAGTCAGGGGTGTTGGGAGAGGTTTTGTTTTCTGTGACTAGTGACTGCCCAAAACGTACTCCTACCAGCTCCCTATTGCCTTTTGCTGCAGCTGCCATTCCCTGAGTTCGAGGCGGTGACTGGGTTGGAAGGAGGGGGCACCTGTGAGTTGAAGTGACCACAGGTCAGACACAGCAACATTGTAGCCATAACATAGATGTGTAGATTTTAAGGCCTGTAGGGATTAATTAAATAATCCAGTCTAACCCCCATACACATGACAGATCATCAAAGTCACCCCTGCATTGATCCCAACAACCTGGATTAGACCAAACTGTTACAGCCCTGAGGAGACTAAACTAATGTGTGCCAGAGGCAGAGACTAGGAGGGAATGACAGGCACCCACACCTGAGGCCCCTTTAATGGCAGGGAATTGATTTGGTGAAATACCCAAATGATTTGTGCCCCACGCTGCACACGATGGCAAACACCTCCAGTGTCCCTGCCAATCTGACCTGGGGGGAAATTCCTTCCTGACCCCCAAAATGGAGATCAGCTAGACCCTGAGCATGTGAGCAAGGCCCACCAGCCAAGCACTGAGAGAAATAGTTTTCTATATCACCTGAGACCACTTGCTTAAGTAGCCTCTGTCCCCTCCCACCAACTCCATATGGGGTGGAGAATCCATCATTTCCCTTGGTACTTTGTTCCAATGTTTAATCACCATATTTCAAATTTGTCCCTTATTTCTAATTTTAATTTCTCTGGCATTAACTTCTTTATTATGCCTTTCTCTGCTAGACGAAAGAGCCATTTAGTACCCAGTATTTTCTCTTTGTGAGGATATTTATGCACCGTAATCAAGTCACCTCTTGATCTTCTTTTTGATAAATTGAACAGATTGAGCTCTTGTCTCTCACTGTAAGGCATCTTTACAACCCTTTTTAAAATAGCCCTTCACTGCCCCCTGTCCAATTTTTCACTGTTCGTCTTAAAATGTGAACAACACAACTGGATGCAATGTTTTGGTATTGGTCTTACCAATGTTGAATACAGAGATAAAATCAGCGCCCTATTTCTAGTCATTATTCTCTTGTATATACTTCCAAGAATTGTGTTGGCCATTTTGGCCACAGCATCACCCTGGGATTTCATGCTGAGTTGTTTGTCCATTATGACACATAAATCCTTCTCAGTCTCACATATGTATGACCTTGAGACAAACACCTACAAGAGCTCTATCAAGCATTCTTAAAACTACAATACCCACCTGCTGAAGTGAAAAAACAGATTGACAGAGCCAGAAGAGTACGCAGAAGTCACCTACTACAGGACAGGCCCACAAAGAAAGTAACAGAACGCCACTAGCTGTCACCTTTAGCCCCCAACTAAAACCTCTCCAGCGCATCATCAAAGATCTACAACCTATCCTGAAAGATGATCCCTCACTCTCACAGATCTTGGGAGACAGACCTGTCCTCGCTTACAGACAGCCCCCCAACCTGAAGCAAATACTCACCAGCAACCACACACCATACAACAAAAACACTAACACAGGAACCTACCCTTGCAACAAACCCCGCTGCCAACTCTGTCCACATATCTATTCAAGTGACACCATCACAGGACCTAATCATATCAGCCATGCCATCAGGGGCTCGTTCACCTGCACATCTACCAATGTGATATATGCCATCATGTGCCAGCAATGCCCCTCTGCCATGTACATTGGCCAAACCGGACAGTCTCTTCGCAAAAGAATAAACGGACACAAATCTGACATCAGGAATCATAACATTCAAAAACCAGTAGGAGAACACTTCAACCTCTCTAATCACTCAGTGACAGACGTTAAGGTGGCAATTTTGCAACAGAAAAGCTTCAAAAACAGACTCCAACGAGAAGCTGCTGAACTTGAATTAATATGCAAACTAGATACCATTAACTTAGGTTTGAACAGAGACTGGGAATGGCTCGGTCATTACACTAATTGAATCTATTTCCCCATGTTGAAGTAGCCTCACACTTTCGTGTCAACTGTCCGAAATGGGCCATCTTGATTATCACTTCAAAAGTTTTTCTCCCCTGCTGTTAATAGCTTCTCTTAATTAATTAGCCTCTTACAGTTGGTATGGCTACTTCCACCTTCTCATGTTCTCTGTATGTATAAATATCTTCTTACTGTATGTTCCATTCTATGCATCTGAAGAAGTGGACTGTAGCCCACGAAAGCTTATGCTCAAATAAATTTGTTAGTCTCTAAGGTGCCACGAGTACTCCTGTTCTTTTTGCTGATACAGACTAACACGGCTGCTACTCTGAAACCACTTATACAAGGAAATTCTCTACTCAGTCACCTTCACCTGCTGCTGTCCCTTTTCTCTTTCCTTTTCTCCATTTTGGGGGGAGCTCTCCTCCTCTCTTTGCCTGTGCAATGTGACCCCCCTGGATGGACTGACCAAATCCAGGATTCCTTCAGCCTGAAAGAAGAGGGGAGAGTTGGCCCGCTCCGAGCCTCTTTAAGGCTCCAGTCCCAAGCCCTAGGCAGAGTCAGAAGCCTGGGTTCCCTGCTAAAGCACAAACATCCACCCTGGGGCCACCTCCTCTCTCTGGTCATTTCCTTTGTCCCGCACATCTGTCTTGAAGACACAACCCCTGAAATGGATTAGCACAGCCCCTGAGATTTCCCTCCTCAGTCTCCAAGTACACCCTATTACATGTCTCGATAATGTCATCTTTTGTTTTTTCCATTCAAAAGTAAATCGTTTTATTTCTAGTCTCTTCATATGACCGCCCCACCCCCAAACATGCTGCTTCCAGTCATCTGCTTTCACCTTCTGTCAACCTTTTCTATCTCCATTGTATCTGTGTACAGATGAAGTGACCAAGCTGAATGCAGGATTTGTGGTGAAGGAAAGACAGACATTTCTGTGAAATAGCGATGTACTCTGGAAGCATTCTGGTATTTACTTCTCTCAGGATACATTCAAACACTTTTGGCTTCTCCACTGGTCACTACTCAGCTCAGCATTGATTGTAAACTGTCATGGAAATAAACATGCCACTGTGAGAAGATGATCAGTTTTAGAATCATAGAATCATAGAAGATTAGGGTTGGAAGGGACCTCAGGAGGTCATCTAGTCCAACCCCCTGCTCAAAGCAGGACCTAATCCCAACTAAATCATCCCAGCCAGGGCTTTGTCAAGCCTGACCTTAAAAACCTCTAAGGAAGGAGATTCCACCACCTCCCTAGGTAACCCATTCCAGTGCTTCACCACCCTCCTAGTGAAAAAGTTTTTCCTAATATCCAATCTAAACCTCCCCCACTGCAACTTGAGACCATTACTCCTTGTTCTGTCATCTGGTACCACTGAGAACAGTCTAGATCCATCCTCTTTGGAACCCCCTTTCAGGTAGTTGAAAGCAGCTATCAAATCCCCCCTCATTCTTCTCTTCTGCAGACTAAACAATCCCAGTTCCCTCAGCCTCTCCTCATAACTCATGTGCTCCAGCCCCCTAATCATTTTTGTTGCCCTCCGCTGGACTCTTTCCAATTTTTCCACATCCTTCTTGTAGTGTGGGGCCCAAAACTGGACACAGTACTCCAGGTGAGGCCTCACCAATGTCGAATAGAGGGGAACGATCACGTCCCTCGATCTGCTGGCAATGCCCCTACTTATACAGCCCAAAATGCCGTTAGCCTTCTTGGCAACAAGGGCACACTGTTGACTCATATCCAGCTTCTCGTCCACCGTAACCCCTAGGTCCTTTTCTGCAGAACTGCTGCCTAGCCACTCGGTCCCTAGTCTGTAACAGTGCATGGGATTCTTCCGTCCTAAGTGCAGGACTCTGCACTTGTCCTTGTTGAACCTCATCAGGTTTCTTTTGGCCCAATCCTCTAATTTGTCTAGGTCCCTCTGTATCCTATCCCTACCCTCCAGCGTATCTACCACTCCTCCCAGTTTAGTGTCATCTGCAAATTTGCTGAGAGTGCAGTCCACGCCATCCTCCAGATCATTAATGAAGATATTGAACAAAACCGGCCCCAGGACCGACCCTTGGGGCACTCCGCTTGAAACCGGCTGCCAACTAGACATGGAGCCGTTGATCACTACCCGTTGAGCCCGACGATCTAGCCAGCTTTCTATCCACCTTATAGTCCATTCATCCAGCCCATACTTCTTTAACTTGCCGGCAAGAATACTGTGGGAGACCGTATCAAAAGCTTTGCTAAAGTCAAGGAATAACACATCCACTGCTTTCCCCTCATCCACAGACCCAGTTATCTCCTCATAGAAGGCAATTAGGTTAGTCAGGCATGACTTGCCCTTGGTGAATCCATGCTGACTGTTCCTGATCACTTTCCTCTCCTCTAAGTGCTTCAGAATTGATTCCTTGAGGACCTGCTCCATGATTTTTCCAGGGACTGAGGTGAGGCTGACTGGCCTGTAGTTCCCCGGATCCTCCTTCTTCCCTTTTTTAAAGATGGGCACTACATTAGCCTTTTTCCAGTCATCCGGGACCTCCCCCGATCGCCATGAGTTTTCAAAGATAAGGGCCAATGGCTCTGCAGTCACATCGGCCAACTCCTTCAGCACCCTCAGATGCAGCGCATCCGGCCCCATGGACTTGTGCTCGTCCAGTTTTTCTAAATAGTCCCGAACCACTTCTTTCTCCACAGAGGGCTGGTCACCTTCTCCCCATACTGTGCTGCCCAGTGCAGCAGTCTGGGAGCTGAACTTGTTCGTGAAGACAGAGGCAAAAAAAGCATTGAGTACATTAGCTTTTTCCACATCCTCGGTCACTAGGTTGCCTCCCTCATTCAGTAAGGGGCCCACACTTTCCTTGACTTTCTTCTTGTTGCTAACATACCTGAAGAAACCCTTCTTGTTACTCTTAACATCTCTTGCTAGCTGCAACTCCAAGTGTGATTTGGCCTTCCTGATTTCACTCCTGCATGCCTGAGCAATATTTTTATACTCCTCCCTGGTCATTTGTCCAATCTTCCACTTCTTGTAAGCTTCTTTTTTGCGTTTAAGATCAGCAAGGATTTCACTGTTTAGCCAAGCTGGTCGCCTGCCATATTTACTATTCTTTCTACACATCGGGATGGTTTTTTCCTGCAACCTCAATAAGGATTCTTTAAAATACAGCCAGCTCTCCTGGACTCCTTTCCCCCTCATGTTATTCTCCCAGGGGATCCTGCCCATCAGTTCCCTGAGGGAGTCAAAGTCTGCTTTTCTGAAGTCCAGGGTCCGTATTCTGCTGCTTTCCTTTCTTCCTTGTGTCAGGATCCTGAACTCGACCATCTCATGGTCACTGCCTCCCAGGTTCCCATCCACTTTTGCTTCCCCTACTAATTCTTCCCGGTTTGTGAGCAGCAGGTCTAGAAGAGCTCTGCCCCTAGTTGGTTCCTCCAGCACTTGCACCAGGAAATTGTCCCCTACACTTTCCAAAAACTTCCTGGATTGTCTGTGCACCGCTGTATTGCTCTCCCAGCAGATATCAGGGTGATTAAAGTCTCCCATGAGAACCAGGGCCTGCGATCTAGTAACTTGTGCTAGTTGCCGGAAGAAAGCCTCGTCCACCTCATCCCCCTGGTCTGGTGGTCTATAGCAGACTCCCACCACGACATCACCCTTGTTGTTCACACTTCTAAACTTAATCCAGAGACTCTCAGGTTTTTCTGCAGTTTCATACCGGAGCTCTGAGCAGTCATACTCCTCTCTTACATACAATGCAACTCCCCCGCCTTTTCTGCCCTGCCTGTCCTTCCTGAACAGTTTATATCCATCCATGACAGTACTCCAGTCATGTGAGTTATCCCACCAAGTCTCTGTTATTCCAATGACATCATAGTTCCTTGACTGTGCCAGTACTTCCAGTTCTCCCTGCTTGTTTCCCAGTCTTCTTGCATTTGTGTATAGGCACTTAAGATAACTTGCTGATTGTCCCGCTTTCTCAGTCTGAGACAGGAGTCCTCCCCTCTTACACTCTCCTGCTCGTGCTTCCTCCCGGTATCCCATTTCCCCACTTACCTCAGGGCTTTGGTCTCCTTCCCCCTGGTGAGTTTACTGGGGTTTCTAGTAACAACTCGATGACTTGTTACTTGTTGTGGTCTTATTGGTTCAGTGGAAATCCAGACTCTGATTAACCTTCCCATTATCACTATTGTCTGTAAAGTATTTATTATCCTAGCAGAAATATTCATCCTTTGTATTTATCACTAATGGGGAATTATTTTCTCCATTTTAAAAATTTTAGGCGTGAATTACCCAGGGAGAATTTCCCATTTATCTCCTTGGATTCAATGAACATTTCAAATCTGAATTTGCTTTAGGAACAACCATGTTGCTCATTGCAGAATGTTCTCTTGCTGGTGTCTCACTTTTACCACATGCCTGATAGAACATTCAGTGTAACCCCTCCCCCACCCCCATCAAATAGCCGGCTAGACCCAGAGGTGGCCCATCCTTGTCTCTTGGTTTGTTCAATCTCAGCCTCTCCCTGTGATGAGCTGTGGAAACTGCACAATTCGTCTGGCAAGAAAAACTTCCGCTATGGGGAAGACTTTCAGAAAGGATTTAATATGAAAAAGGCACAAATTGAAGCTGAAGAAAATACAGGGATAAAAAAGCAGTAAACTTCCATCCTGGCCAATCAATGGGAAGTTACACAGAGGCAATTTGTGAACCTTTTCCCACTCACACTTGTATTTCCTGCAACTTCACACAAACCCTATAGAAACACCTGCTTTGTCTATCTACCAGGCAGGGACTGTCTCTGGGCATCATGCCAGAGGGAGCATTTCTCAGAGAAAGAGGCAAAGCTTTTACATCATCCCAAGGTTATTTGGTCCAATCACATTGTTCTGATACTGATCCCCCAGAGTCACCATGTCCCACATCATCATAACTTGTGTCTCCAGGAGGCAGGAACAGGGTTTCTTTCTCCATCCCAGAGACACCTTCATTCCTTAGCAAGTGCAGATTCCAACCTGAAAATATCAAGGGAGACACATACAGTCAGTGGATCCATTCTATAGCTACGTGTGGCCACATAGCCAGGGTGGAGCGCACTCTCTGGTATGGGTTAGAAAATGTTCCCTCTTCGTTCTTCTCATTGGGTCCATGACAAGTTTTAATCCATCATCTCTGTACATATTCTGGAAATAAAATCCTTGGTTTCCAGACCATTTACAGTTGCCAAGGGAGAACTGTATTCACCTGTCACTTCATGTATAAAACCCAGTAACTTACCAGGAAGTAGCTCTTACTTAAGGACATTGTATAATTCACTCTGCACTAATCACACACATAAGCACGTTATTCTTATCAAGTACTAAGCAATTCATGTTTGATCGCCACTCCACTTCCTTTAGGGAGGCTGGTGGGGTCTCTGGTCATGACACAGTGGGGAGGGGAGGGGAGATGTTGGCCAAGGATAGTAGGCAAAGCCCGACTTTTACATCAAGTGTCACAGGCTCTTTAACATTTGTGCATCAGTAACAGGACTTTGGTTTATAAGATTCTGTCCAAAAGACACAAGCACAGTAAACTGGTGGGAATCCAGTACATCCAGGGTGTGGCAACCACACAAGAGATTGAGGGATTTTGAACCAAGAGATTGAGGGATTTTGCTGCTTTGACCACGAAGTACCACACAGCAAGAACTCCCCTTTTCCTGTCACCATTGCAAACACTGAAACCTCTGCTTTGAGGGAAAGAAGAGAAGAGGGAAGGAGAGGTGTTTTTTTTCCACAGGCATTGGGTTGGCCAGGTATATTCCCTAGCTGTGTAATGCACATTCCGAGCCATCCCATTCTGTAGACACACTGTGAAGTGCAAACTCACCTGTCTGCGAATCCCTGTTCCTGTCACTCGCTCCAGTGCCTTCCTCATCATTCTGCCCCAAACCAGGGTCATCTTCAGGGTCAGATACTTCTCTGGCATCATCATAACCAGCTCCTGGGACATCTCCAGCCAGGATAGGGGCATCTGAGATGAAGAGGTGAAGTAATTAAGAGAATATTCACAGTGGAGACAGAATTAAACTACAAGCTGCAGAAGCACCAGCTACACTGGTCCCTGGGGATCTCTCAGCACTTAACTTCCACCCTCAGGGCGGTAAGAGGAGCCCCCCTCTGGAACCCTCAAACTGAGGGATTTTACATATCACATTGATTTAGTACATTTCAATAGCTGGTTGAAAGGATACTAGAGCTCCCAGATGATGAGGGGAAGGGGGAGTTCTAGAAAGAGGTGACATGAATCTAGTCCAGAGGGATTGCTCCACAAAGGCATTTGGTTACAATAATTAAAAATAGAAATGGCTTGGAATTGTCCCGAGTTTGTTCCCAGATTCCTAAAGTTGACATTATTTTAAAATGTCTTTTCAATGATAAAGTTTACCCCATAAACTACCATCAGTATCCAACGTACTGACACCACGGGGAGCTGAGCCAGCTAATAAGGTCAGGACATGGACCTTTGGGTGTAAAATCTCTATGTCCCACCCACCCCCAATCACAGCGTGTCTGACACAGATGTATATAAGCTTCCATAGCTGCATGCCAGGAAAGGCTGGCAGGGAACATTGCTGCACTGTGGAGATCTCTGCTTCGGTGTGTTCTCTTTACAAATAGTGAGTAACCCTAGTGATCATGTCAGTGAGGGTCACAGGGCAGTGACCTAAGCCAAGTACAGCATGGGCAGCTCCTGAGCGAACTGCTCCTTTCGTCCCTGCAATGAGCCTCTGTCATGACCTAGGACATCACACGCTTCCCTACCCCTGGGCCTCCACACAGCTCTTGTAATGCACCTGGTCAGCGCCCCCAGCGTTACGCCAATAGAAAATACTGGTGGGTGAACTGTGGTTTTCTTAACAAACCATTATTGTCTCTACTGGGAAACACATTTAGTTTTTCGACAGGGTGATCTTGGTTCCAGGAGACGGATTCACTGCTCACCTCGGCCGTCTGGAGTCTGGGGGACGTCATTCAAGGCAGGCTCCTCCACATTATCGTAATCCAACTGAGACCCCTCCGGGGAAGCTCCCTCTGGAAGAGCAAACACCACACTGAGCCCATGACACCAGCAGCGTCTCTTCAGCACAGGTGGTGCTTATAACTACAGCTGCCCCGTTTATGCCACCCCGTTTATAATTAGAGATGGGCCCAGGCCAGGAAGTTCAGATCCAGGATTTTGCTTCAGCCTGTTATAGTGACAGGTGTCAGCCCCAAAACTGAGATCCAGAGCTGGGGTCAGAATCTGCAAATCCCTCCTACCCCAAAGTTCTGGTGGGTTCGGATCAGTGAGTTGGGCTGAGCCCATCTGTAATTATAACACAGGACAATCTTCTCATCTCTCTCGCGGGATGTGAGTTGAGCCCTGCTGGGCACTGACACCTTCCACCCAAAGAGACTGACCCGTCTCCTCCAAAAGAGACTGACCCGTCCGATCCTCACCTGGGGAGGTCACTGGGAACCACTCCCAGGGGAGTGTGCTCAGGAGATGGTCACATGTTCCCATACTGAGATTCTGACAGAAATCCTGTTCAATGGGATTAGACCCGACTGTGTACAATGGGAACCGTGTGAGGGGGAAATGGCTGCAATTGCAGAAAGTGTCATAGAAATTCTGTTCTCTGCCCAGATTTGGGTCTCTTGGCCTGAGTCTGCCCCTCCCCCGTTACCTTGTTCTGATCCAGGATCGTTTTCCCCCTCGCTGTCCCCGGTGTAATACTGCAGCTTCGTCACTGAGTCATCTGAATAGGAGACTGGAGAGACGAGAACCAGAAATTCATCACAGTGAGAACAGCAGAACTGTGGGACTGGGAACACATCAGGATTTCCAGTCTCAGTCTATTCCTTCTTCTACAGGAGATGGTGACTCACAGCAACTCTCAGCGGTGGAGGCTGACACAGACTCCCCAAGAGAAATCTCCATGTTATTGTGGTAAATGTGACTGAGGGGATGCTACAATCTGACATGAAATATGCTGGGGTGAGTGAAGGGCACGTCTCTGGCTGCTGGTCCAGGGAAGTTCCACAATGGTCCGGGCCTCCTCAGCCACAGAGGGGACTCCTCCTTCTTAAGGGTAAATACCCACCTCCCCCATGAATCAGTCGATCAGCTCTCCGTGGTGTTTCCAGATTAGGCCAAGACAGGCCCAGAGCAGAGCCTGTGATTCACTGTAACCATCTTGGAAGTGGTGCTGGCGGATGCCCTGAGCATGTTCCCAGAGCCCCACCACAGCACAGCCCTTGGGCAGGATGTTCCCATCAGACATTGAGACAAAATGGCACAAAGGATAACAGGGCCATGACTCAAACTCATGAGGCTCTCCTGGGCTGATCTCTCTGCTCCGGGGGCAGGAGGGAGCCGACCCAGCAGACCAGTGGCTGCGGTGGGAGGGGGACACAGAACATCCCCTGCTCCAATGCTCTAGAGCAGTTTTCAAGTTATAGTTTAGCCTGGCCCCAGACAGTCGCTTTCCTGACCCCTCACTGGTTACACTCCAAGGCTGCAGGACGGGCAGAGTGACATTAACTGTCCCTAGAATTGGGACACTCAGTGTATGGTGGGAAGGAAGCTCATCTCCCTCAGTCTACACGAGTAACTGCCGGTCTCACCACAGACCCAGCTCCCACAGCTAGAGCTTGGCAAACAAAACAGATGGTTTGGTTCTCTGGCCATTGGGGAAAAAAAGCAAAAACCCAACATTCTTTTGAGTTGAGCCAAAAATGACTTTTTTTGGTTCTACGTTTTGGCAAATGCAACAGTAAAAAAAAAAGTTTAATTTTGACTGAAACCATTTGCTGTTCTTTTGGACATTAGTTAAGTTTTGTTTGTTTGTTTTTATAGAGAAAATTAAAGGAAATTTCTAATGGAAAAATACTTTCAAATTGAAAAAAACAAATGTTTTCTTTAGAAAGTGTTGAAATGAAATGAATTGTTCTTTGAGTTCAGTAACTCCTCACTTAAAGTCGTCCCGGTTAACGTTGTTTCGTTGTTACATTTCTGATCAATAACGTCGTTTGGCAGCCGCCTGCTTTGTCCACTACTTGCAGGAAGAGCAGTCCGTTGCAGCTAGCTGGTGAGGGCTTGGAACCAGGGTGCATCGGCAGCCCCCCATCAGCTCCCCCTATCAGCTCCCTGCTCCCCTAAGTTCCCTGTGCTGCAGCTGTCCAGCAGGCTATGAATTGCAGCTGTCCCTCCCCACACTGCCATGTGCTGCTCCTTCCCTCTGCCTTGGAGCTGCTCCCCGAGACTCCTGCATGCTGTATGGGGGGGAGGGGAAGAAGAGGGGGGCTAATGTCAGGGTGTCCCCCTCCCTCCTGCTCCTGCACCCTGCTTACTCCATCTTCCATAGACAGCGCCGGCTCCAGGGTTTTTGCTGCCCCAGGCAGCAGCAAAAAAAAAAAAAAAAAAAAAAGCCGCGATTGCGATCTGCGGCGGCAATTCGGCGGCAGGTCCTTCGCTCCGAGCGGGAGTGAGGGACCCTCCGCCGAATTGCCGCCGAATAGCTGGACGTGCCGCCCCTCTCCCGAGTGGCCGCCCCAAGCACCTGCTTGTTCAGCTGGTGCCTGGAGCCGGCCCTGTCCATAGAGCAGGGGACACACACCACAGAGGGAGCTTCCAGGCAGCAGCAGCTGCAGCTGCTGTTGGGTCTCAACTTGCTGATCTAATTAACAAGGCAGTGTAATTCTGACCCCACCCTTCATACTTAAAGGGGAAATGCGCATCTCTCTCACACACACAGGGTATGTGTCTCTGTCCCTGTCTGCCCTCCCTCCTTTCCTGCTGCCTTGTAGAGTGTGAGAGTTAACCCTTGAGGGCTCAGCCCAGGTATGTTTTTTGCTGCCCCAAACAAAAACAAACAAACAAAAGCTCTGAGGGCGCAATTGCTGAAGCACCAATGCTGCCCCTGTAATTGGCCACATGCTTGGTTTGCTGGTGCGTGGAGCCGGCCCTGGCTCAGCCACAATCATCATCACTGTGTACCAGTATTAAATTGTTTGTTTAAAACTTATACTCTGTGTGTGTGTGTGTGCGTGTGTGTATATATATATATATTCTTTTGTCTGGTGAAAAAACATTCCCTGGAACCTAACCCCCTCATTTACATTAATTCTTATGGGGAAATTGGATTTGCTTAACATTGTTTCGCTTAAAGTGGCATTTTTCAGGAACATAACTACAACGTTAAGTGAGAAGTTACTGTATTTGGGACAATTGGGTGAAATTGACAGGAATTTGTGAAATGTTTCGGTGTCTCTTAATCTGAATTTTTCATCAAAACATTTTGTAATGAAGACTTGTGCCCAGCGCTAATGACAAGCGCACAGGGTGAAGCTGCAGTGACATAACTCTGGGTCAGGGCCCCAGATGGAAAGGGCATTAGATAGCTGCTCCCTGTTAAGAGTGAGACACACAGACCTGAGCGACTGAACATCTCCTGCTTCTCTCTCATCAGGTTATAATCAATCTCCTCGTACACGGCCTCAGAGAAGGGATCCAAGGGTCTTCTGGAGCCTGAAAACAAAGGTCAAGGTTTACACAGGGTCAGGGAAACCAGAGATGGAAAACACTATGGGATCGTCCAGCCCCGCCCCCAAGGCCCAGTGCAAGCCTGAACCCTACAGCACATTCCCACTGCTGGAATTGAAATGAGCCAGGGGACAGGGTTTCTTTCCACAACAGCCCTTTGACGATGGTTCCCAGGAGCTAGTTCGCTGTCCAGAAGCTTCCTCACATTCATCTTAAATGTTCCCTTTTTAATCTCATCCCATTATTCCTGGTTATTCCCCTTTGGAGCAGCTTAAATAACTCTTCCCCCACGCTGGTGTTTATCTGCAAAATGGTGATAACATCTTTTTTTTTTCATCGAGTTTAAGGCCAGACGGGACCATTAGAACCTCTAGTCTGATCTCCTGTATAACACAGGCCACTGCATTTCACCCAGATACCCCTAGGGTTGAGCCAAAAGATGCACTTAGACTAAAGCATTTCAGTCCTCAGCAGAATAAGCTCTTGTGTGCCACAGGCAGAAAGCAGGAGCAAAGAAGGTACCACCAATGCCCAAGACCCCTGCAATGGCAGGGAACTGACTAGGTGAGAGCTGCCTAGATAATCCTGGCAGGATCCATGCTCCATGGTTCAGAGGAAGATGAAAATCCCCCAAGGTCCCTTTTTGCCAATTTGACCTGGGGGAAAATTCCTTTCTGACCCCAAATCAGACAATCAGTTTGACCCTGAGCATGTGAAAAAGACACACCAGCCAGATATCTTAGAAAGACGTTTCTCTGTATCACCTCAGAGGACTGGTCCAGCCCATTCAGTGTCACATCTCCATCTGTAGCTAATGTCTGATGCTTNGAAGGTACCACCAATGCCCAAGACCCCTGCAATGGCAGGGAACTGACTAGGTGAGAGATGCCTAGATAATCCTGGCAGTGATCCATGCTCCATGGTTCAGAGGAAGATGAAAATCCCGCAAGGTCCCTTTTTGCCAATTTGACCTGGGGGAAAATTCCTTTCTGACCCCAAATCAGACAATCAGTTTGACCCTGAGCATGTGAAAAAGACACACCAGCCAGATATCTTAGAAAGACGTTTCTCTGTATCACCTCAGAGGACTGGTCCAGCCCATTCAGTGTCACATCTCCATCTGTAGCTAATGTCTGATGCTTCAGAGGAGGGCATGAAACAAAACAAAGCAAAACAAAACACAAATATGGGGGCGTCTCAGAATTCTTTCCTGACCCCTGCAGGCGACTAGCTGAAGCCCTGAACCATGAGGTCTGATTATAGTCATTGTCTTACTGCAAAGTTGTGAATGTTACGTGTATGTTGATGGCGATCCCGTCCTCTATCTTCTTGCAACAGAGCTGCTAGCTAATGTTTGTATAGTGTGTTATAGATGTAAAATCCCCTACAAGTGCCAGCTTTGAGTACATTACAGTATAATGCTCCTTTCCTGCACTTCTCCTTCCTAAGATTGTCTTTTCTACTGGATCACTCTCTTCACAACTATTTACCACAGCTCGATTTTTATACACCCTTTTCCCCTGAAAATATTTGCAATTTCTCTAGGTCCCTTTTCCATGATGTCTCTCCTCATGATATTCAGAACCCCTCCCTGTGGCAGATACTGAAACTCCTGGCAGTATCTTTGGGAATCACTGTATTAAAGCTATGAATAGTTTTTGTTCTACTGCATGTGGGAGGGTTACCACAGCTCCTCCAGGAAGAAAAAAGTGTGTGTGTGTGTGTGTGTGTGTGTGTATGTGTGTGTGTGTGTGTGTGTTGGGGGGGAGTGATTAAGATGAATCACTGAGATTGTAAACAACTCCAGAAAGGTAACAACCTTCACGGTGGTTTACACAGACTGGTTCAAACTGGGTTCCAAGAGACAAAGAAAGGCTTCTGATATGAAAGGCTGAGTTTAAACAGACTCAGGGCCTTCATTTTGATTCAGTAAATGGGCAGGACCTTCTGCCCATGGGGATCCCAACACTGAATAGTTGGATGGACGTTGGTCTACCAGGCTGCCCATGAGGAAGACGGGTGAATTCTGGTATGTTCAGCAAGTGTGGAGGAATTTTTATTGTTTTTAATGTTTTCTCTGTCATACTTTTATCATAGGAATAAGGTGTAGTTTGCTGAGAGAGAGCTGGGTGGTGACTTGTGACTACTGGCAATGCACTGCTCATAGCCCTTGGGGAGAACGCACAGTGTGGGGGCTGGCCTGTAGGCAGACTGGTTTGCTGGGGGTATCACAGTGGAAGGCAAGGGGCTGTGCAGTATTAAAACCCCCTGGCCACAAGGAGGTGGGACAGGGGGTTCCCACCGAGAGACAGGTGATGGCTGGAGGCCTGAGTAGGAACTCCTGGAGTGGATCACCGGAGGGTGGGCGGGATACAGATGCCTCTTCTCTGAAACTGTAAAGGTCCCTAGCTAGTATTATCTCCAGATTTCATGGCTGGGCTGTTCCACTGCCAGAGAATTAATGAAATATTAAATGAGAGAGGAGTTAACAGGCACCTTCAGCCACCCCACCCACTCCAGTATTGCCCCTCTGACACCCTGCAGCCCCTCTACTATTGCAAAGGCATTTCACACAGTGACACCAATCAGCACCCACCTCTGCGCTGTGCCCTGGCACTTCGCACCTGTGCCCCCAGGATGATTAAGACCAGGCAGAGCAGGGCCCCCAGGATAATGCAGACGACCACAGGTGCCGTGACTCTCCCACTGTCGGTCGGAGGGCGTCGCGGGGGAGCTGGATGGAAATGAACATGCGACAGGGAGAGATTATTGTGTGAGAGTCAGGGGAGGGGGGGCCCCGGGGAGCTCCCCAGTCACTCATTGCACGGCCCAGGACAGCAGGGTAACGGGCTGGGACAGTCTGTGTGCCATGGGGGCAGCTCACAGGCTGCTGTTTAAATCATGGGCCCTGCCCTGTCAGCTGGAGCCAGAAGATAGGAATCCTCGGGCTCAGTACAGCCTGCAGCTCCCACCCCGGTGTCATTCCCTCTCTGATTTCACAGGCCATGGAAAGGAGCTCCTTCCCTCAGGCTGCAGCTTACAGCTCATCCGCTGTGACCCAGCCCCAGGGAGATTTAACCCTTGATGGGAGGAGGAGGATGCTTTAACTGGGATATTTGGAAAATCTGTCTTCTCTGTCAGACCTGCAAAGGGAAAGGGAGGAGAGTTGGAGCCTGGAGCGAGGGGGAGGTGACGTGTTTGTTCCCAGGGGGAACCTCACCACTGAGAGTCCCTGGTTGTCTCCAGCTGTACCTCACAAACTCCCTCACAGCAGCACAGGGCCTGTTTGTTAGTGATTTAGGGCCCAAGTCCCTTGTGCTCTGTGCAGTGATGAGGACGCTGCTAATAAACAAGCACACTGGGGCCTGTGAGGGATGCAGGGGTTATGTCGGCTGATGTCTTACCCAATCAGCGCCGGCTCCAGGGTTTTTGCTGCCCCAGGCAGCAAAAAAAAAAAAAAAAAAAAAAANTCCACAGCCCAGTAGTTTACACACAACGTTAGCATCTGCCATGTCCCAGGAGTCATCACAAACTGTTCCCCAGGAGCCACGGTACCAAACCTCCACTCTCCCCGAGCATCCGTCCTCTCCTCCCACGACACGTAACTTCTCCTGGTCTGGAAATGCAGAAACCTCACATGTTACTGGGACAGCTGGGAAAGTCCTTAGGGACCAAGAGTGAGACAGTGAGAAGCAGAGATACCTGTGCAGCTTGGAGAGTTCGGGCACTCGGTAAACAGGGTCTGAGTTGGTTTTGCTTTTTTTCCTATGAAGAGAAAAAGCTGAGGTGAATGCACTGGGTTGTGTGTGTGATGTGGGATTAGAATTTATCTGTATTTTAAACCCCTAATTTCAGCACTGTATGAATTGAAATTAATTTGCTATTCAGCTGTTACGGAGACACACAGGCCGACATACACAGACTTGTGGGGGATTCCATTCTTGACCCAAACTGCACAGTCTGGGCCCATCTCTGATTGTTCATCCCAAAATGATTAATAACCACAGCGCTGCCTAATGACGGTCTCTAGGGACAGGCTTTTCTAGGATCTCACACTGCCCCTTATCGCACTGTCTAACACCGGTCTCTTTTATAATTAATTGATTAACTTCCATGTTTGTTGTTAATCAGACAAATGCTTATTCCTATAAAAGACTGAAAATATGTTTGTATCTTCTGTTGAGAATTTACATCTACCTACACTGAGATGTGAACAACAACAACAAGTTCTATCCTAACCCTTCTATTAATTGAACACATCGCGTACATGTGTGTTTGCACACGTGCATGCAGGTAGCTTCAAATTACCAGTGCAAGAAATATGGGTCTCTTCTGCTCGGTTATCACATGACTTTGGATTCCAGGGCTTTGATGGGCACTGCCAGAGGGAGCTGTTCTGCTCACTGCATGCAACGTTGTCCAGCCATGTGGGACCAGAACCTGCTCCATATTCAAAGTCTCTTTCAATCTGCCCTCCATCCCCACAGTTCAGCTGTTTGCAGACAATTGCTGGGGTGACTCCAGACATCTGATTGGAACAAACACTGCCCCACGTCCCATTGTACAAAACCTCCAGCCGCCCAGCACAGTCACTGTCGCTCACCAGCCTCAGATCTGTGAATTCTAGAAGGAAATGCACAAAAAGGGAATTTAAATTGTCTGATTCTGAAATGAACGGGGGTGTGAAGAGTGAAATCCCGGCGATTGCTAACGATCCTGTGCATCGTTCTACAGGAGCTACTGCTAGAGAACCACTCCAAGAATGAGAGACTCTTTTGCACACCACAGGCCCCTTAGAAATACAGTGGGCATCTCTGGAAGCCACCATTTACCAGCAGCTACATTCAGATTGTAATAGATAAAGGCCGGGAAGGATTGTGACATTGGCAGGCCAGATGCCAGCTCTTGCCCAGGCTGCAGGCCTTAGCTGAGAACTGACAATCTCGTAGCAGGAGACCAGGCCAGGTCACCTGTGTGTTAGTTTTGCTCAAAACAGGTATTAGTCTTGTAGGAATGTATTTAGTGTTTAGACTCTATGAAATGGTTATTACAGTAGTTGCTGCAGGCATTAATCTCACTTGTAATGTCTGTGGTCCATGCTACAAGAAAATATGTAAGTTTTGCTTTATAACTGAAAATGTTGGCTCTGAACTTGTGAACTCAGGCACGGGAATGATCCCGCCCATCCATCCCCTGCATGCAGTACATGCAGAAGGCCTCATCCCATCGCTTTGAAGGCTGGAAGGGGGAAATAAAAATAATAGATGTGAAGATTTTTCATCTTTTTGGCTGTTTGAACTAGGACAGGTCTAGAGACACCAAACTGAAGCCAGAGACCCAAGGGGTTACCCCTGGGTCAGCACTGAAGGACATTTGGAGTTGACAGATCACTACAATTCTGTCCCTCCTAGGATGTAAATGGTAACTCATCTGTTTATAGATGTTTGCTTGCTTTAACCTGTAAATAACCCTTTTATTTCTTTTTCCTTGTCAATAAACCTGCATATCGTTTATTTGAGGATTGGCTACAGGCATTGTCTTTGGTGTAAGATCCAGGGTACCAACTGATTTGGGGTAAGTGACTGGCCGCTTGGGACTGGAAGCAACCTGAATGTGGTGTGATTTTTGGTGTAAGTGACCAATTATCACTAAGTCCAATTTGTCTGGGTGACAAGATAGGCTGGAGAGTCTAAGGGGACTGTCTGTGGCTCCATGGGAAGATAGATGTAGTGATCCAGGACTACGTTCCCTCTAAGCTGCGTGGCCACAAGTCCGCAGAGCAGGATATCAAGGGCCTGGTAGGCACGCAGCCACAGGGGCCTGGACTGGAGAGGAGCCTCTTCCCCAGCCCCGGAGCTGCTGCAGCCGGGGACAGGCACCTCTCCCCTGGCTCCAGCCCTGGATCTGCCGTGGCGAGGTTCCTCTCCCCTCATCCTGGACCTGCCGCAGTGGGGAAAGAGGCGCCTCTCCCCTGGCCCCAGGCTGCTGCAGCAGGAGAAGGCTGGGGGGAGTCCTCTCTTCCCGCCACAGCCCCAGGGCAGCCTGCACCCCAAACCATTCTTCCATGGCCCTACCTCGTAGCCCCACCCCCAGCCAGAGCCCTCACCCCCCACATACTCCAACTCTCTACCCCAGCCCTGAGCCCCCTCCTGAACCCTGAGCCCCTCATCTCCGGGCCCACCCCAGAGCCCTCACTCCTAACCAGAGCCCTCAGCCCCCACACTCTAACCCTCTGCCCCAGCCCTGAGCCCCCTCATGACCCCAAACCCTTCATCCCTGGCCCCACACCAGAGCCCGCACACCCAGCCAGAGCCCTCACCCTGTGCACTGCCACCCTGTGCACCAGCTCTGAGCCGCCTCCCACACTCTGAACCCTTGGCCCCACCCCCACCACACATCACCTCTATACTGGTGCACATAACAAAATTCATTCCGCACATGGACGTAAAAAATTAGAGGGAACATTGGTCCAGGAGTTCACATCTGTTACTGTCTTGGTGAAATCTACTTGTAGAACACACCACCAGTTTGGGGTATTGCCTTGTTTCTCATCATTCGCCCGGAGGTGGGCACTCAGAGACATGAGCCAGTCCAGACAGCGTGACAGGGATCATGAGATCAAATAATTTGACCTTTTCTAAAACAGCTGCATAGAGCCTAATAACTTGAGTCTGACTTAAGCATAGCTTCCAGAAAGACATCCAGTCTAGATAGGAAGACTTCAAGAGATGCAGAATGCACCATTTCCTCGGTAGTTTGTTCTGATGGTTAATCACCCTCATTGTTAAAAACCTGGGCCTTATTTCTGATGTGAATTTGTCTGGTTTCAGCTTCCAGCCATCGACCCTTGTTCTGCCTTTCTCCATTAGATTAAAGAGCCCTTTAGTAAGTGGTATGTTTTCCTTGTGAAGGAACTTATGCACTGTAATCAAGTTACCTCTTGATCATTTTGATAAGCTAAACAGATTCAGCTTCTTAAATCTCTCACCGTAAGGCTTTTATTCAAGCCATCAGATCACGTTTGTGACTCTTCTCTGCTCCCTCTCCAATTTTTGTGGACATCAGAATTGGACACAGTATCCCAGTATCTGTCTCACCAGTGCCATATATACAACAGTAAAATTTAGTCCCCACTCCTACTCACTGCTCCCGTTTATACATCCAAGGTTCACATTAGCTCATTTTACCACACAGGGCACTGGGAGCTCATGTTCAGTCATTTCTCCACTAGGACCCTACATCCTTTTCAGTCACTGCTTTCCATAATACAGTCACCTTCAGATACCCGAGACACAGCATTCTAACATTTGGGAAATCTTGCAATATCTCCAATACCTCTGGGATGGAGCTGAGGACTTTCTAATGGTGACCCTGGTACGTAGTTACACAAGAGAAAGGGAGGCAGAGACAGTCAGGGAAAGTATCATTCTCAGCAATCTCCTTAAACATCTGCCCCCTCCATTAAATCCCCTGGTAATCACGCTCACAAGAGCATTCACAGAACAGACCTGAGCAGAGAGCTCCTGCGTCCTCTTTGTGTCTGCAGTTGTGCTGTCCCCAGCCCCTGGAAGGACATGCCCAGAGATCAGATTCATTCCCAGAGCACTTCACATCATCCAGCCAGATCTGCCCGGATCCTTGCCCATAATGAGCAGAGACAGTTGCATTGATGGCATATCCACATCCCAGTTGTTTGCAGACGACACTGGAGTCCAGTAGGTCCCAGAAATCATCACAGACTGTCCCCCAGCTGCCATTGTAATAAATCTCCACTCTCCCGGCACAGCGACCTGTCCCATTCACCAGTCTGATCTGCCTGCTCCCTACAGGGATAGATCCCAGCTGTTAATATGTATTTTCCTACTGAATAGAGTATGTTTGTGAGATTTGGAAATGAATCACCTGAACAAACGACACCGACGTCCTCAACAATTCCTGTCTGGGCTGCCTCAGATGTGGAGTTGTCACAGTGAGTCAGATGAGTCTCATTTCCTGCACACTGGACCCTTCTCAGCCCCACGGGGCCCGTTCCTTGCTCAGACTTAAGGGGGTTATAAACTTTCTCAGCGACTCCGCACTGGAGCTGTCTGCAGACCACGCTGGCATCGTCCATGTCCCACTGATGATCCAGGACTCTGCTCCACACACCACGGAGGGAAATCTCAACTCTCCCATCGCACCAGCTCTCTCCATTCAGCAGTCTGAGCGATTCAGAGCGACCTGGGCTCAGGAGAGATAGGAAATACACAGAATAACACTCCGTTATACACTAGAAATAATACAGAGTGTACTTGAAATTGACTGTTTCTCAATAAGAAGGTATAAGCCAGTGATCAGAGTGTGTCACAGTGTTAAATGGAACAATCTCTGTCAGAAGACACTTTCTCTTTTGAATTTCTAAGTGAAGCTGCTATAAGGATTGTAACACGCTGAGCTTGCTAGCAGGGCTTGCCAGCAGACCCTGTAAATGAGAGAATAAGGGCATTCCTGAAGTCTCTGTGTGTGGGGGTGGAATGGCTTCTGAGGTTTGTAGTCACTTTATCCAGGTTTAAATGCCTGGAAGCCAGTGAATGGTGTCTGCACAGGCACATAGAGAGTGAGTTGTGAATGATTTAGGCAAGTTTGCCTTGAGGGAGTTTGGCCAATGGAAGAGCAGGGCTCATGATGGGCAGGAACAGGTTATTGTTGGTAAATTCTCTTAGTTCCCTCTGATATCTGTTCAGTAGGTAGCAACTTTCTTGGTTCACCTGAGTCCAGTGCAGGAGCTCCCAGTGTTAGATAGTTCCTGGCGCTGGTGGTTCTAACTGGAGCTGTCCCCTGAAGTGTGGTGTCATCTCTGAGTCCAACGTGAGATTCCAGCTGATCAATTCACACCACACTAAGCAGGTTGTGTGGGGGGCAGGGAAGGGGACGTTCTCTGCTGGTGAATATTGTGACGCTCTTGGGATGTGAATCTCAGTATTTGCGTGTGTCTCAGAATCAATGAGTCCTACAGCAAGGTGGTGAGTTAGGAATCACTCACCAAGTTCAGACCCAGGTGCAGCCAGGAGAGACTGACAATGTTAAAAGACAACAGCAGAGTCAAAGCAGGGGACACCCACTGGCTGTGTCAGGTACAGTATATACTAGTAGGGCAACCTGACGGGTGCAGTGTGTGTGCACTGGATCCAAACAGCTCAAAGATCTTTGTAGCCAAATAACATTTCAAGGCTAAGAGTGAAATCCTGGTCCCACTGAAGGCAATGGTAAAATCTCCATTTCCTTCAACAGAGCCAGGAGGTCATCCTAAGACTGGACAGGAGAATTCCTGCATGCAGCTAGTGTAGTGTGGGGATTTCTAAGGAGGATCATGGCTATCATTGGATACTACAGCCCCTTGGGAAGGGCAAATGGGATCAGGGCAAATGGAGCTTGTAACGAAGGGATCAGGTGTTTTTACTTAGAAGGGATTTTCCTTCCAGCAGCTGCGGAGAGATTAATAAGACTGGGACTTTTCAGCTTGGAAAAGAGATGACTCGAGGGATATGACTGAGGTCTATAAAATCATGACTGGTGTGGAGAAAGTAAATAAGGAAGTGTTAATTACTCCTTCTCATAACACAAGAACTAGGGATCACCAATGAAATTAATAGGCTGCAGGTTTAAAACAAACAAAAGGAAGTATTTCTTCACACAATGCACAATCAACCTGTGGAACTCCTTGTCATAACATGTTGTGAAGACCAAGATATAACAGGGTTCAAAAAAGAACTACATAAATTCATGGAGGATAGGTCCATGGATGGCTATTAGCCAGGATGGGCTGGGATGGTGTCCCTAGCCTCTGTTTGCCAGAAGCTGGGAATGGGCAACAGGAGATGGATCACTTGATTATCTGTTCTGCTCATTTCCTCTGGGACACCTGGCACTGGCCACTGTCCTAAGACAGGATACTGGGCCAGATGGACTTTTGACGTGATCTAGTATGGCCGTTCTTATGTTCAGCAGTTGTAGGGAGAAATCAGCATCCTCATGTGCTGAGGAGTTCCCTCCGAGAACCAGGGTATGGGCTGGGTAGCTAGTTAGGAGATGCAGGGCAGGGCTGCGGGGAATTCAGTTAGGAATGCAGGTAGCAGCCTCTGTGAGAAGCAGGAGAACTGTGAGGTGAATTGCCCCCAAGGTACAAAGGTATCAGCTGTGAAGAGGAGAGTAGATGTCTGTTGAGAACGCTGGGCAGGACCCTGTAGGCTTAGACATGGTGTGTAATTGCACCAGTGACACTGGGCTATGTGAGAGACAGTCCTGGAAGCTACATGTACATTATTAGGAAGAAGGTTTAAATGCAGGGCTTCTCCAATAAGTTTCTCTGTAAGGATCCTAGTACCAGTATCAGGACCAGCCAGTCAAGAAGCCCTATGGAAATGCTGTACATGGATTTGAAGATGGGGCAGAGAGGGGAGCTGCAAACTTCATTAAGCAGGAGGGGTCCCTTTGGTGAGGGGAGAAGCAGAAAATCACAATTACCTCTTTGCGTCTTAAAACTCTATAGATCTATGACTCAGATGCAGAAGACGGGCTCCATTTAGCCACAAGGGAACCAGATTGGCTGGTCATTAAAATTAAGTTTTCTAGTGAATTGTTTTCCTGCAGGGCCCTGGTCACTTTCAGTGTCCAGGATGGATAAATCAGGGTTGTGCAGCGTCAGGCTGTTACCTGTACGACCCCTGCCTCATTCACTTTAGAAACTGGAAGGCCTGTAGAGAATGAGCAGAGGAGCGCAGGTAGAACTAGGATGATCTTGTTAAGAGCAGTGACCTTCATTCAGTAGAGCTCAGTTCTATTCCTGATTCTGTCACAGACTTCACAGGTGATGCTGAGCAGGTCTCTTAAACCAGTTTTTATGGGGTGTGATTTGCAGAAGTACTGAGCACTCTCAACTGCCACTAGGGTCAAGACAAGAT
The DNA here is from genome assembly GCA_003942145.1 of Platysternon megacephalum. Taxonomy (NCBI): domain Eukaryota; kingdom Metazoa; phylum Chordata; order Testudines; family Platysternidae; genus Platysternon; species Platysternon megacephalum. Next base: position 78,921 of record QXTE01000462.1, read on the forward strand.
GTGGCTGCTCAGCTCTTCTGCAGTCAGGCAGTGTGGTCGGGGGGAATGAGCACAGGGCTGTGAGTCAAAATACTGAATTTTATCCTGGCTCCACTGCTGACTCACTGGGGGGCCTTAGGCAAGTCACTTTGCTTTACTCTCTCAGTATCACCATCTGCAAAATGGAGCTAATAATTATACTTACCCAACTACTTCCCTGGAGTTTTCTGAAGGTTTATTAATGTCTGGACAGTTCTTTGAACCCAAATATGGTGAGTACTCTGAAGAGTCTGGCCCTGAGGGTCACAGGTTGGTGCCCAATCATCTCAAATAAGTAACAAGTTTGGCTTTAATCACTGTATGTAAAATTTTTAAAAGAACCTAAATGATGTAGGAGCCTAAGTGCCATTTTCAGAAGTGACTTAGGCAACAAGATGTTGAAGTCACCATGGTTCTTGGGCTCCTACGTTACTCAAGAAAAAAGGATTTAAGTCCCTAAGTCACCTAGGCACTTTTGAAAATGTTATTCTTGGACTTCTAAGTGTCTAAGTCACTTCTGCAATGGGCATCATAACAGTCTGCTATCTCCCGGGGTGTTATGAAGACAAATTCATTCATGTCTGTGGTGCACTCTGATACTACGGTGATGAGCACCCTAGAAAAGCCCATGAAGAAATTAACAAGTCAGTATTCAGTGCAGTGTTTGTATTGTATGTATAGTAAATAAGGCCCCGGATCGCATATTGAATGATGAGGATAAAAAGAAACATTTAACAGCTCCCTCATCCCCTGAGCCCCAACCTCGTGTGTGTGTGTGTGTGTGTGGGGTGGGGGTGGGGAGGGAATAATAGGATGTGTGCATGCAATTAGATTGTATTATAATTTATATGCACAAGGCAGGGACCGGGGCTGACTTAACATTACATGAATAACCTTAACTCTGGCATTTCCTAATTCTTGAGCATTTGGCTTTGACTGTTTAAGGATTTTTTTAAATTTTTATGTAGGGTAAATATTAGAGCTGTCGACAACCTACAAGTATTTTGAATGCAGTATTTCAGTATTTAAACAGGTCTGAGATATTGGCATGTGGAAATGGAATGAGAATTTTTGTTTAGATTCTAACTAAAATGTTGATTCATTTCAACTTTTGGAAAATGAAAAATTCAATTTTCCTCTTCAATTTTTGGGTTTACAGGTTTTCCCCTTCCTTCCCCTTTCTATTTTTTCCATCTTTTCTTCCACTGTAAAAAGTTAGAAAAAAGTAAAAAAGTGCAAGAAAACAGGGGGGGAAATTGAATTTCTTTTCAACTAGAAAGGTGTGAAAAAAGTGAGATAAAGATTTTTAAAAAGTGAGATAAAGTGCTACTTTCTGTGTGGCGTGCTACCAAAAATGCCCTCAGGAACTCAAATGAGAGAAGGGAAATGGTTATTTTCAGCAATTTATAGTTCAGCCAAACCACTGATCCCTTCCCAAACTGCAAAGGCTGCTGCAAACAATGAAGGCATGAAAGCGTCTCAAGACGGTGTCGAGAATAGTTTATAATAGAAATTGTGAAGCAACCTCTATATTGGCGGTCGCTACTAGCTCCCCCTCTAATTACTTTAGCAGTGATTTGGAGAAGGATGGGGACGGTGAATTGGTGACATTTACGTAACCCGAGGGACAAAGTGCTGCCCCTGCTCCGCTGCTCTTCGTAAGGACAGAGTTGCTGACTAAAGCTCTTCCTGGAGAATCCAGGGCTTTCCTGGGTCACAACTATTCATTTGTGATGATATTATTCAGTTTAATTTTATATTTAACATATTTACTATTATTATACGTGCTTTAGAATCTAGCTCCCCCTCCCCTTGCTGTGCCCTGAGGTCCCCCTGCTCTGGGAGCAGTGTCATACACTGAGGGGCAGGTGTCCTTAATCCAGCATCTTTCCTGCACTTACCTGAGCAAATCACACTGGCATCATTGTCATGTGAGCACTGAGAGGCCCCCAGGGCCGTAACAGGGCAATGGCCCAAATGGGGTTCAGTCCCTTTACAGTGAAATGTGTCTGTCCAGACAGAGCCAGTTCCCTTCCCAAAATACGCTTCTCCTGGAGCCGATACAGCGAACCCACAGTTGAGCTGATGACAGAGAACGTTGGCATCTGGTAAATCCCAGCGTGAGTCACAGAGGGTTCCCCAGGCACCAAGAACCTGGATCTCCACCCTCCCTGAGCATGTTGTGCTGCCGTTCACCAGCCGGAACCCTGTGTGCCCAGGGGAGAAGAGAGAAGGGGTTTAGAGAGGGAACCTTGGAGCTATTTTATACCAAATAGTAAAAGAAAGGAAAATCAGGGGGCATTTGATCCCTTTTTCATTATCTTGGCTTGTTTGGGGTTTTGATCCAACCCTATTAAACCCAGCTCCCTACACAGTGAGATCAGTACATTGCTTCACCCTAATCTAGAATACATCACTGGGATTTTAAAGACATTGTTCTGAATTCTTACGTGAACATATGACACCAGCATCATTTGTGTGTGAGCATCTCTGATTCACTTCTGATGTCCTGGGACAGGAGAACAGGAGAGACTCATTCCCCACACACTGGAATTCTTCAGTCAAGATCTTGCCTTGTCCTTCTCGGAAGTGAGCTCCTCCTGGGATAGATACAGCCATTCCACACTGTAGTTCATTACAGATAACGTTGGCAACTTTGAGATCAAAATGTGCATCACAAACTGTGGTCCACGTGTTTCCACGTTTTATCTCCACACGTCCTGAGCAGGCACCATCTCCTCCAACCAGCCGGGGCTTAATGTGTCCTAGAAAGCCAAGGAAAGCTGAAAATTATAAAGGGGGTTTGGGAGTTGGGGTACTCAACTGGTATAAAACGTTGCCTAAAAGCTCATTCTGGGTCAGTGGCAAAGTGAAGGCAGGAATAGAAATAAAAAGGCAATATATTAAAAAAAACGGAAAAAGTGGGAATTAGAGCAAATCAATATACATTAGAAGTTATGATATGAAGAAAACTGATAAGGGAAGCTAAAGACATCAGGATAAACTCCATGACTGGATGACTATGAAAAATAAGGAGTTTTTTAAGTATATTAGGAACAAACAAATAAATCCTAACAATGCTGTAGGCCCATAAGAAATGGAGATGGTAAAATTGTTAATGAGGCAGAAAAGGCGTCCTATACACATTTTTGGTTTTGCACAGCAGCAGGATGTCTATTCATATCCTGTGAAGAAGATGAATCTCTCTCTAATCTATTGGTACCTAAGGAGCATGTTAAATGGCATTTACCAGGGATCAACATTTTTTTTTATATCAGCAGGCCTGAATAGCTGATAAAACCACAGAATAATAGAAATGTAGGTTTGGAAGGAACCTCAAGAGGTCATCTAGTCCATCTCCTCATACCAACGGAGGTTTAAGTATACCTAGGGCACCCCGATAGATGTTTGTCTAACTTGTTGTGCAAAGTCACCAGTACGTACCCTGTTCCAGTACTTAATTATCGCTATAGTTAGAAAGTTTTTCCTAATATCTAATCTGAATCTCATTTGCTGCAATCCAAGATGATTATGTCTAGTCCTACCCTTGGTGGATATGGACAACAATGGACAAACAATCATTCAATTATTTGAAGACTTATCAATTCATCCCTCAATCTTCTCTTCTCTAAACTAAAAATGTCCAATTCTTTCAACATTTCCTCACAGATCATGTTTTCTAAACCTCTTACTCTGGACATTTTCCAAATTGTCCTTATCTTTCTTAAACAGTGATGAGCAAAACTGGACACAGCTGAGGCCACACCAGTGCTAAGTAGAACGGGACAATTACCTCCTGTGTCTTACATATAACATTCTTATTAATACAATTCAGAATGACATTTCCCTTTTTCACAACAGCATCACAACTTTTCAGATTGTGATCCACTATAACCTCGAGATCATTTTCTGCAGAACTGCTGCCTAGTCAGTTATTCCCCATTTTGTTTTTTTTGCATTTGATTTTTCTTTCCTAAGTCTAATGCTTTGCACTTGTCTTTATTGAATTTCAATTTACTGATTTCAGACCAATTTTCCAGTTTATCAAGATCATTTTGAATTTTAACCCAGCCTTCCAAAGAGCTTGTGACCCCACTCAGCTTCATGTCATCCACAAATTGTGTAAGTGTATCTCTACTCCATCACCCAAGTCATTTACGAAAATATTGAATAGTACCAGACCCAGGAGCGTGTTATTTTGTATTTATCCATAGGGACACAGCAATCACAGAGAAAAGAATAAAGCAAGTGAAGGCCTACAGGGCTATGTCTTATCTAAAGCTCAGCTTTTCCCTCACAACCTGGGCTGACTCAGCTTATCCCAGGAACCCCTGCTTCTGGGGATTGTGTTTCAGTCTCCTTCCCTGCAGACTCTGCCTCACCCCCTCTGTTCATCAGGGCTCCCCTGTTAACAATTCCCAAGCTCTCTGTTTAAGATTTCCCACCTCATGGGCCCATCCCAAGGAAGGGGGCTTGTGCTCAGCTTGGCCAGATGCAAAAGATCAAAATCCCTGACACCTGTATTGTCAGTTAAGTACCAGTAAGTGGGTTCTATGAAACCATTGTCTGCCGTCCTGGGACATGTGGGGAGCTCAGATGAGAGTTACCCTTTGAACCCTGGTAGGAAATGTGAAAATAGCAGTAAAGGGGACTGAAGTGCACATAATATTCACAGAAATACAGATATTTCCCATGTTCTATGCAGGGGTCATAGTGGACAAAGAACTGAACGTGAGCTCCCGGTGTGATGCTGCTGCAAAAATAGCTAAGGTGATCCTTGGATATATAAACAGGGGAGCAATGAGTACAGCTGCCTGAAATGTAGGATTTTCAGTGTACAGGAAATTTCACTATTTTAAAATGTCCTGTGAATTGGAAATCTGGCTAAAATTTTGTTTTGGAAACTCCAGCCCAGGGCATATCCAACATGAAATTTGCTCCCAGGAACCCCAATAGATGTGGAGTGACACTGACATCCTTGTCAGTTTCACCACTGTTAACATCAGGACAAGCCTGTCAGTTTCTCACAGCCACTGCTTGGGCTCTGGGGCAGCCTCATGATGTGGCCTGCTCTGGACTGGAGACCCCCGGGCTTCCAGACTCCTTGAACAGCTGGCAGCCTAAATAGGCAAATAGCCCAGTCTGGGACATTCTGCAAGGCAGGGCTGCCCCAGAACCGTAGACGCTGGGACACCAGAACCCATCCCAGGACTTCCAGGATCCCTGATGCAAACCCTGGAGCTGAGCCTTGGTTAGAGCTGGGGCTCCCAGGGCTTTCAGGTTCCTATCCCATGGCAGAGAGCCTGAAAGCGTTGGCAGGGCTGCCCCAGAGCTACAGATCCTAGAAGACTGGGGTACCCAGCCCTGGGACAATCTGCATGGCAGGACTCACAGGAGCCACCAGGGAACCTGGCAGGGAACCATGGACATTTCCACCAGACCCAGCTTGTGGTTTCGAGAAAGTTCGTTGAACCCGATTCACTTTCATGATAAATGTTGAGTTCAACAAACTGGCATTTTCCAATGAAACTCTGGTTTGCCAGATAATTTCCAACCAGCTCTAGTAGGGAGGTGATTTTTCCTCTGTGTACAGCACTGGGGAGACAGATACTGCATCTGCTTTTAGCGTCCACAATGTAAGAAGAATGTTAAAAAATTGGGAAGGGCGCAGAGAAGATCCACAATAATGATTCCAGGGCTTGAAAATGTGCCCTGCAGTGAGAGATTTAAGGAGGTCAATCTGTTTAGCTTATCAAAAAGATGACCTAGACGTGTCTTGATTGCAGTGTATAAGCACCTTCCCATGGACAAAACACTGCATACTAAAGGCCTTCTTAATTGAGTGGAGAAAGGCAGAACAAGAACCAATGGATGGAAGTTAAAGCCAGATAAATTCCTATCAGAGGTAAGGCATACATTTTTCACAGTAATACTGATGATACATTGGAACAAACTACCAAGGGAAGCAGAAGATTCTCCACCTTCTGAAGTATTCAGAACAAAATTGGATGCCTTTCTGGAAGATGTGCTTTAGCCAAACACAAGTTCAGATGAAGTACAGGAGTAATTGGTTTAAATTCTAGAGCCTTTGTTACCCAGGAGGTCAGACTAGATCTAAAGCTCCCTTCTGGTCCTAAAATCTACACAGCTATGAATCAAAAAGAAAGGTGAAGTTTGCAAAGTGAAGCACTCAAACATTCAGAATGCCAGACTTGTACCTGCCTGTGAAACCCTGTGGGGCAGACAGCACCAGCATCACTACTGCCCTGACAAAGGACTGCATCAATAAGAAACCTTCCACCCTGCACAGCAGGCAAACTCCTGGCTGGATCAGAGATTCCTCCTAGATAAGCCTCCACCCCTGTCCCTGGGTCCCACAGCTGGGCTAAGACCCTCCATGACACTGACCCACATTCAGAAAACAAACTGTAAAATGGGAGCCATTCCAAGGGAAAGGAAAGGCCGGGCACTGGAGCATCTGCAAACAAGAAAATGAAAACAGTTCCCAGTCACAGAGGAGGGTCCTCAGTGGCCAGTGCCCTACAAACTGTGGCCAGTGCCCTACTCCCCAGTCAGAAACAACCCCACACTTGTTACATTGTACAACCCCTTTGCACCCTCTCACAACCCCTACATCCGTACTCACAGGGTGACACAGCTAACACTGTCCTTTCACCATCATTAAACACATGGACTGCTTTCATCTCCCACCTCACTGCTGCAATCCCCATGGCAAGAAGATGCCTGTGCTCTGCCACCAGGGCCAATGAGAGGGGGGAGGAAGCCGGTACAAATTACCGGGGCCCGGCGGTCCAGAAGGGGGCCCGGGGCCCGGCTTCCCTGGTTCCCCCCCCAAAAAAGTTTCCCCCCCTCCCCTCGTCAGCCCTGTTTAGCTGGTCCACCCTTGCTGGGGGGCCCGAAAAAATTTTTTCATCAGGGCCCGAACCTGCTTTCGGCTGCCCTGTCTGCCACTGACACACCCTACAGAACACAGCGCTGAAATGGGGNTTAAATTCTAGAGCCTTTGTTACCCAGGAGGTCAGACTAGATCTAAAGCTCCCTTCTGGCCCTAAAATCTATACAGTTATGAATCAAAAAGAAAGTTAAAGTTTGCAATGTGAAGCACTCAAACATTCAGAATGCCAGACTTGTACCTGCCTGTGAAACCCTGTGGGGCAGACAGCACCAGCATCACTACTGCCCTGACGAAGGACTCCATCAATAAGAAACCTTCCACCCTGCACAGCAGGCAAACACCTGGCCAGATCAGAGATTCCTCCCAGATAAGCCTCCACCCCTGGCCATGAGTCCCACAGCTGGGATAAGACCCTCCATGACACTGACCCACATTCAGAAAACAAACTGTAAAATGAGAGCCATTCCAAGGGAAAGGAAAGGCCTGGCACTGGAGCATCTGCAAACAAGAAAATGAAAACACTTCCCAGTCACAGAGGAGGGTCCTCAGTGGCCAGTGCCCTACAAACTGTGGCCAGTGCCCTACTCCCCAGTCAGAAACAACCCCATACTTGTTACATTTTACAACCCCTTTGCGCCCTCTCACAACCCTCTCACAACCCTCTCACAGGGTGACACAGCTAACACTGTCCTTTCACCATCATTAAACACATGGACTGCTTTCATCTCCCACCTCACTGCTGCAATCCCCATGGCAAGAAGATGCCTGTGCTCTGCCACCAGGGCCAATTAGAGGGGGGAGGAAGCCGGTACAAATTACCGGGGCCCGGCGGTCCAGAAGGGGGCCCAGGGCCCGGCTTCCCTGGTTCCCCCCCAAAAAAAGTTTCCCCCCTCCCCTCGTCAGCCCTGTTTAGCTGGTCCACCCTTGCTGGGGGGCCCAAAAATTTTTTTTCATCAGGGCCCGAACCCGCTTTCGGCTGCCCTGTCTGCCACTGACACACCCTACAGAACACAGCGCTGAAATGGGGTATATGGGATCCTCAGGGTACACAGGCACCTCTTCCCTTTGATCACATGGTGGGGCTTAGACCCAGACCTCCTCATATCACAGTCACAGCTCTGCCAAAGTGCTCCCACTCATGCCTCCACCATTCAGTACAGCTACACCTAACACAGTGACTGCAGCTGGAAAACATGCAAATAATTCCCAGTGCCAGTGGCTAGTTCCAGCTCCAGGGGGCAGAGTTAAGGCTGCCTTGGCATTTACCATAACTCTGTATTGCCTGTTTTTCAGTGGTTTGAGTTTGGCCCAACTCGATGTCTTAGAAGGGCACGAGATACCTCCGGGCAACATGAACTCTGTGTTAATGAAGCTTTCTGTCAGTGAATTTTACGTTAACTCCACAGTCTCTGACATGCGGAGCTGTCTGTCCACAGGCAGTAAGGGGAGTCTGGCCTTCATTGCAGTGAATGAACAACGGCCTCCTGTCTCGGGCAGGACTCGTAGAGCACAAGTGACAATGAATAGGTCACCAATGTGAGAAATGTTTCACTCTAGCAGTGACTGCAGGGCAATGTGCACACAGAGGGCTCAGGTCTCCATAGCACTATGTGTAGGCAACTGCACTGGTGTAAAGTGGGCCTTTACCATCACCACTAGTGCACTGCACCCATTTGCCACCTCTGAGGTGATTGTTGGCTGAGTGAAGTCGCTGTAGCTGCACCTGGACCCGCTGGCTCGGTGCGACAAGAGGCAGGCTCCAAAAGAGAATTTGGACAGTGGCTCAGCAAAAGAGGGAGTGTTCAGCAAAATCTATATTGTGCATATTCTCCAGTGCGAGCGTGGGCAAATTTGGTGTAAGTGGCTGTTGTACGTGCAAAGCTGGTGTACAGGGACCCTACTCAATCACAGCATTTAACAAGGCCATGCTCTGTGCTGGCCTCTCTGCTGTTCTCCCCTGGGGCATGTCCATTTTCATGCTCCCCTCCTGGTACTGCCTTGTAGGTACAAGATTGGTGCCTGGCATGTAGACTATGGGAATTGTGATGTGTTTGCTTTGGTGCAATATGGATAATTGGCCATAATCGACAGGAGGAGGATAATGGACTGAGCAGTGACAGGAGGCTAGGAGAAGAGCTGGCCTTTGGAGAGACATGGGAGCTCATCTGGGACTGAGAGACAAAGAGAGAGAGAAAGAGAGAAGAAACCAAGATGGGTCCACACCAGCATGGCTCATGGTAGCCCTGATGTGGCCCAGTATGGAGAGGGGTTACAGTTGGGGGGTGCTGGAGGGGATATTTGGGGGGTCCTGGAGGGGTGTGTGTGTGTACTGGGAGGGAGTATTTGGGGGATGCCGGAGGGGGTACCTGCAGCCTCACTCTTGAGGTGGGGGTCAGTGTCACGTTTCCTGCCAGCTGGTGCATGCCTGGTCAGCAGAGCCAGCCCATCAGTCAAGGTCTCCGTGTGGGCTTCTCTCCCTTCCCTGGGCTGTGAGCTGGGGCCTGGCCCTCTCACCGCTCCTGGCTGGGGTCTGAGGCCCTGTGGTGGGGCAGGCGGCCAGGCCAAGAGGTGCTTGGTGGCTCCGCTTACTTGGTGGGCCAGGCTGGGATGGGGCCAGCAGGACCCAGCACGTGCAGATGCCCAGGGGAGGGACCAGTCAGGGTGAGGAGATGGCTCTTTCTGAGCTGCAATATCTGGGAAAATCCTGGACATTTTCTCTTATTTGGAAAATCCGCCCGGACAGAGGTCAGCAAACCAAAAAAGAGTTTATGTCCGGGAAAACCAGACGTATGGTAACCCTAACCGTAGGACTTCCCGATGGTGTGTTCCAGTTGACTAATAAACCCTGCTGTGTTTTGAGAAGGCCGCCTGGAGTCACTGCAGATACTTGCTGAGGTGCATTGGTCCCTGATGAGTGTAAAAGTCTCTGAGCCGGGGTCTGTCTCAGTTGGACTCACTGGGCAGAGCTCACGGTGTGAAACAGGAGGGCTGGAGCACAGAGGCTCAGTCTTGGGGGCATTGCGGCCACGTGACCTACCTTAAGGAAGAGAGTGACCGATTGGGGTCTGGCACACTGAAGGCTTCCTCCAAGGGACTGTTTAAAAGGTGGGGCATAGCACAGATCCTGTAGATCTGTGACACCTGCCAAGGCCCAAGTTTGGTGCCAATATGTGATAAAGACTCAAAATGAAGGACACACACTGAGCATTCATGCAGGAAACTTAAAGTGCTGAGGAATCTTTTCTTTTAGCGTAAATGGCTCTGTAACCTCAGGGCAACGATTCTTTATTTCTGAGGTAAATAATTTTCAATACTAACCATGAAGGGACACTCAATTTATGTGGCTCATTGGTCACTTTTGTACCAAGATGAGTTACATCTTCAAAACCAGGTAACTGGAGTGGGATGGCTGGAGTGAGGGTTTCTCAGACAGGTAGGTTTCCACTTTGCCTTTATTCAGCATTTGCCTTGGGAACTGCTTGTGCCTAGTTCCCAGGCAGCCAATCGAGTTCCTTTGCACCCTCTGGATACTCCCCAAATCCCCCAAGCAGCAGGGAACAGCCCAGAAGTTCAGGGTTTACAATCCCAGGCAGAGATGACCCATACCTGCTGATAGTGGGGGGGGGGAGGCACAATTTAAATTTTCAGCCACCCCCGGAGTCATTTTCAGCCACCTCGAGTCATGCCCCATCCTGCAGGCAGCCTCCCCATTACCCCCAGTCTCCCCTCCTGGAAAGCAGCAACCCGCTCCCTGCAGCTCCCATCTGTTCCTCCTGCCTCTCCCTGTGGGGCACAGGTTCCAGCAGAGCCACCACGCAGGGAGGGGGGCTGGGCCGCACCATGTGACCGAGCGGGGCTGGGAAACCATGGCAGAAATCTGGGTCATGTGCCCCCCCTCCTCCGACACACAGACACACAGACACACACACACACACACACACACACACACTGCCTCTGATCCCAGAGCTGCTGAAGAGACAAGAACAGGCCCAGCAGCGAATGGGGATGTGGCTGCCAGGCTCCCACTTTTGGCTCCTCCCATTATGCAAATTAGCTCCTCTCTGCACTTGTGCATTTCTGGTATAGAAACAGTGGAAATAAGGATGGTGCAGCTCAGTCAGTTACACCAGGATCAGCTGAGAGACTGAGGCTGCAGGACTCACTTTACGTGGGAAACCCAGAATCAAGCCCAGAAAAAGACCCTCGGCCCCGGTAGATCCTTCCACCAGAACTGAACCTGGCACAGGGACTGAGAGTGGAGCCAATGTGTAACCCATGCCTGCTGGGTGTGGTGCTCTGTCTCCCTCTAGTGGCACCTAAATATTGATGAGTTTGCTACAGTCTTGGTTAATAGGCCGGTATTTTTTTAGCTCATGCAGTAGAGGCCCATAGCACTAAGCTTTAGAGGTCCCAGGTTCGATCCTGCCCACTGACGACTGGGTCTGTCAGTGTTACAAATGCACCTCCATGTGCTGTGGGTTACTCCCGTTTAGGGCCTGTTGAGGAGGCCCCCACTGTACCAGGCATATTTTTGATGGAAGGGGCAGGGACTTCTGGTGAATGTGGCCCCTTTGTGCTGATACAGCCGGGGTTCAGAGGGCACAGAGCTGGGGTGAACTCCCCCCCCACAGTTTCTGGAGATCCTGCAATGAGGATAGTGAGTGGCAGGGCGTGAGGGGGAGACACACAGAGCACTGACCCCCGTGCTCAGGTGTGACCTCACCAATGGTGGTGATCAGGGACTAGCAGAGAGGTGCAAACTGAGCTAATCAGAACAAAGAGGTGTTATCGCTGTTCAGCCAGCTGCAGCTATCCATGGTCCTACCCTACGTATTACCTGTCAAGGGCTGTTTCTATCAGTGCGTTAGTCACTCTGTGCAAGCCCCTGTGCCCAGGCATTTTTCTTGCACAAGCTTTGATGAAGCCAGGTTATACATACACATTTATTTCCCAAATGCAGAGTTCAGAGGGATCCAGGTGTATCTCTATGACATTGTGCTGGGGGGTAAATCTAGCCCACCCTGCATGGGAAGGCAGCCTGTAAAGGAGGCTGTTAAGCAAAAAGCTACGCACCACATGGGAGTTCCCTGCAGGGAGATTCGGGGAAGGAGGGAGCTGTGTGGAGCAGTGGAGCCAGTTGTTGCCCCCTGCACCTACCCCCAGCTGTTTTGGCCCCTCCCCCTTGCCATGGTCAGACTCAGGGCTCCTCCCCTGCTGCCTCAGGGAACTCTGGGGAAACCTCCACAGCACTCGCCCCCACCCCGCAGCTCCTATCCCAGCAGCCACAGGCAGGGTCACAGCTGCTGCTGCTGTTGCTGCCACGGGGAGACACTGGGCTGCTGCACACAGGCACGACCTGCTAATGGGGCCACCACACCCCACAACAACTGCCCCAGCTGCCCCTGCTAGAGGTGCAGTGGATGGCACAGCCTGCTCATCCCCAGTCTGCCCAGGGGAGCTCAGGGAGAGACTGGTCAGTTCCACCCTGACCCCAGTGCAGGGCACAGTCCAGTTCTGAGTCACCAGGAATGTCACACACAGTGTTCAGTCCCTTCTCCCTCATGGGGAGTTTCCTACGGGGGCAGGTTGGCCGAGTTCTTACCTGAGCAGATCACTCCAGTGTCAACAGAATGAGAGCACGGGACTGCACCCCATCCTCTATGACTGCAGTCCCAGAGAGCTGACTCATCACCATCACAATCAACTAAAGACAGCCAAGTCGGTCCAGATCCTTCTCCAAAATGAGCCCGGCCAGGGGCACTGACAGCAGATCCACATTCCAGCTGCTTACAAACAACTCCAGCATCTTCCATGTCCCAGTTAAAATCACACACCGTCCCCCACTGATCCTGGTGTTTAACCTCCACTCTCCCAGCACAGGGGCTGCCTCCATCCACCAGCCTCAGCTCATCAGCACCTGCAAAGAGAGACACAGAGCAGGGTCAGAGCAGCAGGGAGCCCCCTCCCCAGCGTTATCACAGCATCCACACCCGACAGCAGGGGATCTGCGCCCAGAGCCAGGAGAATGGGACATGCCCAGAGCTGCCTCATGGCTCCATTTTCTCACGTCTCGGGGCCTCACACTCGGGGCTGTCAGTGCTGCAGCTCTCAACATTTTATCCCCACTCTGGTGATTTGGGGTGTTTTTACCTGTCTCGTGAGAACACGATGAAAGGCGCCAACTCACGGAGTTTCCCTTGTTCAAAATGGTGCCATCTCCTGTCGCTGTCACTGGGGCTGAAGCCAGCGAGATGCCGCCATCTCCCTACAGTCTGTTGGCATGTGGGAGTGAGGCTGCCCTGAATAAATCTGGCTGCCACCTCCCTCTGCTTTCAATTAGACTGAAGCCCACAGGGAACGTGGTTTCCCCTGAATGGCTCAGGGGACTGGACAGGACCCAGGGACTGTGATGGGCAGCAGACACCCTGTGCAAGGAGGAGGGGGAGAGTGAGGGGAGCAGGGCACTTGGGGGCAGGAGGCAGATTCAGGGGTTGCAAGGGAATGGGGTGCAGGTGGTGTGTGGGCAGAAAGGAGGAGTGGAAAGTGTAGAGTGTGGGGTCTGGAGCAGGGAACCAGGGGAAGGGATTGGGAAGGGAGGGGGGTCTGGAAAGTTGGGTCAGGAGGATGGGAGAGGAGTGGGTCTAGAGTGGGAGAGGAGGGAGAACTGGGGAGGGTGCGGAGGGGTCTGGAGAAGGAGGCAGGACAAAGGGAGGTGAGGGGAGTGGAGAGGCAGGGAGGTGGGGGTCTGGAGCAGAGGGGCATGAGGGAGTAGTGGGGTGAGGAATAGGGACTGGAGTATGGGACAGGAGGGAGAGGAGGGGGTCTGGAACAGGCGGCTGGAGGGAGTCAAGGGAAGAGGAGGGGTCTCTAGTGTGGGGGCAGTGCTTCACAGCCTCCGACAGAGAAGTTGCGGGGATGGGGTGGGGGAAGCCAGGAAAATGTTGTTATTTGCAAAAGGCTAAACCAATCCTTCGTGTTACGTTGACATTGTAGCTGATGTCAATGGTTGATGTCAGTGTGAAGTTCTCCAGTATCTCTGTCTGTAACTCACCCCTCAACTGGGATGGGCCACTGCCTGCCACACAGTCCTGGGACCTTGGCTAGGAGAACTGGTCCCCAGGAGAAGGTGTGAAGACCCAGGATTGTCCCTGAGACTGGGAGCAAGTACGGGCATCATTATAATGTCCATGAGTAACGGCTACATGTCGAGTGCCACTGTGACCCCTGGAACAGGCTGGTTGCAGCAGTGGATGGCTGAGCCAGGGACAGCACATTTATGGAGCCTCCATGGTGCTTAGAGAACAGAGCAGTTCACACCAGTACGTGGCCAGAACATCCTGCTCCTTTAATTCCAAGCAAATACAAACTGCTCACTTTGCTGCAATCCACAGGGAAGTCTATTCAGGTGCCGCTCTGTTCAGTCCAGTCCCAAAGGAAACCCCTTGGGCCTGGTCTGCTCTAGGAAAAAAGGCTTTTTTCAATGGAGTTAACTCATTGATGTTCACTCGTGGCAGGACCCAAGGCTGTAACACTGCTCTAGCTAAGTGCTCACACAGTTCTGTTTCCCTGCACACAGTGGAAACTAAGAAAAGCCGGCACTTTCCTTGCTCAGAAATCCCCCAGCTACCCCTCCAACTGGCTTTGTTTCTTTGCTCCCTTCCAGGATCCCGGTCACAACTCCTTCTCCTGGCTTCTCCCTCCAACAGACACAGTCTGACACCGATATCCTGGCCCCTGCACTGGCAACAAGGGAAACCCCTGGCTAGCTCTGCCCTGCCCATGTGGCCAGTGCCTTGTGTGGTAGCCCTCACTGTCTGCAGATGTTTTTACTACATAACGGATTTTGATTGTTCTGTATGTTGAGCCTAGTAGAGTGTGCTTGGCCCAGCCATTGGTTTCAGGAGGTCTGTAATTCGCTTTAGATCCAAGATCCTTGATGGCAGCCATTAGCACCTTTCAGGATAACAATCACATTTACATACTGCACCTATCATATACTGGCTCCACTTCTATGGCCCAACTTGGAACAATGACCCCACCCAGCACTCGGAACACTGGGGAAGTTCAGATCTGGGTCTGGGAGTGAAACCCGCGGCTTTCGTCCGTCCCTGATATATTCTCATTTGTTTGCCTGGACCCCACATCATTTTACAAATTTGTTTTCCCGCACAATGTAAATAGGTCAATAATTGTGAAACACGATCTTCTGACAAAGATTGACCTGGCCTCTACTCAGGGCTCATAGAGGAAGATTGGAGCATTGAGAGAAAGGGAAAAGTAGCTACATGGTGATATCCCCTACACTGTATACTCCCCAGCGTCACTCTGTCTGCGTCATGTGAAACAAACTCAGATTTCCAGTAGAAAATAAAAAATATCAAAGGGATGATGCACATTTGTTCATAAATCCAACAAAAATACCCTGAGCTGAACATGTGCTTGGCATCACTATATGACACCATCCCACAAATAACTGCACAGTCATTTATCCCTCACATGGCAACAATTGTCCATCCCCTGCAATGTCAGTCTGATCACCCAGGAGTTACTATAGAATTCTCCATTGTTCGGTCATGTACAGCTGTGTTATGGGCTCAAATCCCAGCACGTTATATATGAACTTCTTGGGAATTTGAAATATAAACTCCAAGGAACCTGCTAGATGGTTTGGTTTGCTCAGGATTTTCTGGGTATCAGGCCCCTACTCACTGCAGTTACTGAGCTGTCTGTGAACTATACATTAGGGCAGGTTATTCTCCAAGACAGTAATTTAGACTGACATTTCTGATTATCCAGTTCAGTGTCAGTTTCTCAGGCTGATGTAGCAACACATCGTATTAACATAAACCAGCTACTGCCGAGCAGTTCACTGCTCTGCCAGACACATGGATCATTCACATCCTGTTAACTCCAGCCCAACAGCATGGGCGGCGCATATCATAGGCTGAGGGAGGCTGTGCCTCCCCAAATAGCCCAGCGTGGTCTCTCCCACCCTCCACCCAGAAGGCCCTCTTCTGCTTGCCCTTCCCCTGTGGCCCCGCCCAGGCAGGCTGGCTGCTCCTATTCAGGGAAGCAGGCTGGGGCTGGGGCTGGGGCTAGGGTGTCCGCGGCCAACCTGTGGCCAGGACTTCAGATGGCTGGGGCTGACCACTGCTGGGGTGGCCCTGGATGCTGGGGGATCACACTGCCTGGGGCGCCGGGGGGGTGGGGGGGCACGCACTGCCCACCCGGTGCTCAGGGGCTGGAGGGGCACATGCCACCTCCCCAGCACTCAGGGGGCTGCACTCCCACCTGGAGGGGGGCCGCGGGCAGGCTGGGGGGGCTGTACACCACCCGCCCACCTGGCAATTGGGGGTTTGGGGGAGCTCTGGGCTCTGACGGGGGAAGAGAGGCAGGTGGGGTAGGGTCAGCCGGGGGCTAGCCTCCCTGAGCCGGCGGGTCACACGCCGCCCATGCCCAACAGGTTCCAATCATTGTATTATTTAAATCATATCAGGGTCCCACTTTAGTGTTAACCCAATTTTTAATCAGTTTTGGAGTGGCACCAGCACGTGCTGCTGTAACTCAGGGTCTGCCCCCCACCCCCCACCCCAGTGTTAAGTCTGCCTGGAGCTGGGACACAGCTTGGCAAAGATCCTGCAGCCCCCTCTGTGCTGGAGGAACGAGAGCAGCCTTGAAACTGGGCAGGGGCGGCCTTGAGGGAATGAAACCAGTGTGGCCGTGAGAAACACTGATACAGCACCTCTGCCATGCAGCTTGTGCTGGTCGGGCTTCTCTAGACTCCAGCTAGGATTCAAAGCTTCTCTGCTCCAGCAGAAACCCTGGGGAAGGGAGGCAGGGCTCCTGCAGGATAAATCTTCCTGCTGGCAGAGCTTCCAGTATCCTCACGCACACAGAGCATTGCACGCTGCACCCCAACACATGCACACACCCCTTCTCTGGGCGGAATCAGCTCTGGGTTTATTTGGATAAATCCTGCTCACCTCAAAATTGCAAAACTTCTACTGGCTTCAGTGAGTGAATGGGGGAGTGAGGAGCCAAGACTTGGCCCTTGGAGTTGTTGGATTCTGGACCAAACAGACATTTCTGTTGGATCCCAAATTATTGATGTATTTATTGGGATTTAAAATACTAAAGCGACGCCCAGCAAAGGCTCTAGGCACCCGGACGACACTGATAACACACTCACATCCCAGCAGCATGAAGTGACCATTTCAACAGGAACTCAGACAGCCAGACACCTACAGAAACTCCTTCCACCCATTTCTCATTATGTGACGCACGGCCTGGGTCCTTCCCACCCACACTCCCCAAACAAGTGTCTTTTGCAGTGTGCCCAGAAGGTCACCAAATTTGGGCTATTTTGGCCCAAACAGCACAACAAGTTTCAGAGTCCTGGAGGCCTCACAGAGAACACCCTGCCAGCCACTGCTCTCCTTTATAAAAAGGGGGAACCAGCTCAGATGTCCCTTCTAACCAGAGCTGTGGCCGTACGGCACAGGGAGAGACGTGATCCCTCAGGGAGGCCAGTCCCAGGCCATTTAGGTCTTTATGAATCTTAACCGACACCTTAACCTCCACCCAGAGCTGGGCAGCCAGTGCAGATCCTGCAGCACAACTGTAACATGCTTCCAGCCAGATGCCCTGCTCAGTGAGTCGCAGCTATTTGTATCAGATTCATTCTCTGAATGGTTCTAAGCTGCAGCCCCACATTAGGGTCATTTGAATAGTCCAATCTCAAGGTAACAAAAGCCTCAGTAACAGTGGTAAGGTCCAATCCCGAAAGCAAAAGTCACAACCTCCGAGCCAGACATGGATTATAAAAAGCTGACTGTAAAAGTTACTACCCTAGTTCCAGTTAACCCAGCTCCTCTAGTGAAACACAGAGGAGACTTACCTGCTACGTCCTGAATTGTGAGGAGAAGAAGCCACAGCACCTGAGTGCAGAGATGTCCCTTCATTGCCAACCTGAATTTCTGTCCCCGCACTCACACTGCACTGGCTGCACCTAAGCACCTGCCAGGGTTCCTCTGTGTCTGACAAGTGATAACAAAGCAGTGGAAAGGAAATATATAGATTCAGAGGCTGGCATCAGCTGCATGAAGGAACCAATAGCAAACACATCTGCCTTTTTAGTTATTATCAGTGGTTTTATCTGTGACTTTATGCAGCTAAAACATCCAATAAAACTCGAAAGCAATAAACATCACCATATATGAGTGATTAGCCCCCTCCTGACGTCAGGTTTACCACAGCCTCAAATCATCGCGTAACCCCCAATCTCCGAAGCCAGAAGGAAAAGTTCTGTACAAACTGTATCCGTGCTGTTTCTTGCCCCGATAGATTCTACATCATATTAAACATGAATTGGGAGACATTAGAGGCTAGTTATTTTATAAACTAGGAAAGAAATCCCTTGTGCCAAAGGTGATCATTACAAGACCAATTCTCAGTATAGGACATGCCCAATTGTAGACAAGGACAACTCACTAGAACTAGGTTGTGTCACTCAGATCAGCTTTATAGAAGAATTACTTAGCGGCATCTGAAATACTCACAGTTCTTCTACTAATAGACCTTGGGGCAGGGGTGAAAGTGGGCCGGTCCGACGTACTAGTAAAAAATGGCTGCCGGTACCAGCCCGTATGCAGCCACCCCACCCCCCGGCTGGCCTCATCCCACCTGCCTCTCTTCCCCAATCAGAGCCCAGAGCTCCCCCGAAACCCCAATTGCCAGGCGGGTCAGGCAGTGTGGATAGACTGGCTGGGGTAGGCTGACCTCAGCCCCGCCCTTTCTGCCCAAGGCCCTGCCCCTTCCAGAGGCCCAGCGCCAGGCCTCTGTACTGGTAAGTGCTTAATGTTACGTTCACACTGGCTTTGGGGTTTCCTGTCTAGAC
>QXTE01000462.1:107021-128245 GCA_003942145.1 Platysternon megacephalum
CCCTACTTTTTAGACTGTTACACCCATGTTGACGGGGTACACACGGCCTTTGAGTTTAACGGGTTTTTTTCCACGGGTGTGTCACCTGTTGTTATGAAAAAACACAGAACCCTATGACGGGGACAACTTTTGGGTTTCTTTATTACAAGACACAGCTCAAGACCGACTATCTGAAAAGACTTGGTTTTGTAGTGAGAACTCTCTGGTAGCACGAGTGGGAGGTGATGAAAGAAACAGACAGGGAGTTTGCAGGTTTTTAAACTGAGCCCAGTTGCCCCAGCCTCTCGTGCCTAGGGATGCTCTTTTTGGGGGGAGGACAAACGCTATCTGCCTGTATTACAAACCTAACCCCGGGGAAGAAATCCACTATTACGATTTTACCAGCCTGTACCGTTTTGTAAACAAAACCAAAGAATACCCTATCAGACACCCTGATATAGTTTATGACAAATTTGGACCCCTCGCAAATTATTTTGGAATTGCAAAAGTTAAAGTGTACCCCCCGCAAGGCCTCTTTTTCCCATTGTTACCTGTCAGAGTGGGTGGCAAGCTTATGTTCCCACTATGCCGAACCTGTGCAGAAACCGAGCAGCGGGAGATGTGCACCCATACTGACAAGGACAGGGCCATCCTGGGGACTTGGTGCACGGTGGAATTGTACGGGCCATAGCGAAGGGATATGTGGTGGTTAAAATCTATGAAATCTGGCATTTTAATGAAAAATCTGACAAACACTTTTTAGAGTATATAAAATTACACCTCTGCCAGAAACAAAAGGCTTCAGAGTATCCCAGCTGGTGCACAGACAAAGAAAAACAAAATAAGTGATCACGAGATCAGGTTGAACTCCGCTAAACGCCAAATCGCTAAACCGTTTAAAAATTCTTTGGGGTAAATTCGGCCAAAGAACAAACCTTCCAAATACCAGCATCGTGAGAGACCCTGACAAACTCTTTCAGTACCTGTTTTCCCCCAATTACAAGGTTTCATCCTGTGAGTTTATCAATGATGAAACAGCATGCGTGTCTTGGAAGCACGCAAAAGACCGATACTCGCTCCTGGCAATAACAACGTCTTATACAACCTTCTAATCAGGCTGCAAGAGCGGTGCCTGTACCACGACACTGACTCAGTGACACTTGTGAAAAGGGAGGGTGACTGGTATCCCCCTTGTGGGATTATTTAGGGCACCTCACGAGCAAGATCCCACCAGATCAACACATCACTGAGTTTGTGTCGGCAGGCCCGAAAACATACGGGTATAAGCTGTCGGGAGGAAAGGCTTGTATGAAAGTCACAGGGATTACCCTGAATATAGCAAACTGAAAAGATCAACTTTGACAGTTTGAAAAATCTAGTCCTGGATTATTGCACGGGCCTCTGAGAAAACACCTCAAAAAAGATAGAGGTGCAGCAGCCCGCTATCATAAGGAACAAAAATCAATGGCAAATAGAGACAAAAACCCTTAAGAAAATGCAGAAAATCATTTACAACAAGAGGGTCCTAGGAGAAGGGTTTAAAACCCTGCCCTATGGCTTCTGAAAATGGATATGAGGTGAAAACACCCCTTTTCTGCAATTCTCGTGGGGCCTAGCAACTGCGGGAAAAGTTACTTTATAAAAAATGTGTTGGATAATGCCGAACAAACCTTTTCTGTTATGCCTGAGAATATTGTGTGGTGTTACAGTTTTTGGCAACCTCTGTATAAAGAACTGCTCTGTAAATATCCCTTTATCAATTTTGTGGAGCGGCTGCCTGATGTTTTTGACTATGACCGTTTGTTTCCTACCAATAAAGTAAATATGATTATTGTAGACGATGTGATGAAGTCTGCTTGTGAAATTGATGAAATCGAGAAAGCCTTTACCAAGTACGTGCATCACAGGAACCTGAGCATTATGTATATAGTTCAGAACGTATTTTGTCAGGGAAATAAGAGTCGCACGATTAACCTAAACACAAAGTACATGGTTCTGTTAAAAAAACCCAGGGATAAATTACAAATCGCTACGTTCATTCGACAAATGTACATCCGGCAAAGCTCAATTCTTTCTAGAAGCTTTTGAGGATGGTACCAAAAGATCTTATGGCTACCTGGTGGTGGATTTAAATGCTCCCACACCAGAAGCTTACAGACTAAGAACTGGTCTTTTCCCTCCAGACTGGCCAGCGGTTTATACTTTGAAAAGAACAACAGCCAGGTATAAAAAGAGTTGAATTATCAGCAGGCCCCTTTTATCAGCAGGCTAGAGTTGCTGATCCAAAACATGTCTAGCTGCATGAAGAGAAACCTGGTCCTTTTAAAATTACTTAGCAAATTGTCCCAGCAAATTGTCTCAGCAAATTACTTAGCAAATCATCCCAAAGGAGATCTATACCGTGTTCGGCCTCTGACGATTTAGTAGCGGCCATCTCAGAAAGGTTTCAGAGTAGCAGCCGTGTTAGTCTGTATCCGCAAAAAGAACAGGAGTAGTTGTGGCACCTTAGAGACTAACAAATTTATTTGAGCATAAGCTTTCGTGGGCTACAGCCCACTTCTCAGAAAGAGCACTCAATACCTTAAAAGGAAACGTACCTTGGACACAGAATCAAGTGCGTGTGCTGAAAAAGAGACGCACACTTATAAAAACTTTGTGTAATAAAAGGGTTTCACTTAAAAGAAAGAAGCATCTGGTGAAGCAGTCTGGGGGGTTTATCGGACCTCTGTTAAGTTTTGCTATCCCTCTGATAACGGGGCTTTTGACTAATCACTAATGGAGTATGCAGAAAAAATGTACCTGGTGCCCAGCCGCCAGTTGGAGCAATTAAGGGCTCCCTCTCCGGCAGAGGAAAATATCAGAACGACCACAACTTGCTTACTGGATGCTGAAATGATGTCTGTTCTTCAAAGAACTGACTTAGCTGAATACGAAAAGGCTAAACTTTACAGTGCCGTGCTTCAAAGGTACCTAACATACGTGAAGTAGAGTGATGCAGATAAAGGGAAAATAAGTCTGTTTCTACTGGAACAGGAACAGAGTGTGACTGTCAAACTCCCAGAAACACCAAAGACCTCAGACTCTGTTGCTCAGGAGGTGCTGGATAACGTGAATAAGCGTTATAAGAAAAATGCATTAGTATTGCTAAAAAAGCTGGGCCAGGATAAAAATATCTTTGTGGAACGATAAAGGGGCTTTTGTGTACAAAGGCTCTGTGGTTAATGGTTCTAACATGCTCGACTTAGGGCCGTCACCCAGATGCGCTCTGTTCCTAGCAGACATGTGCCTAAAGGAGAGGATGTGTTTATGAATGCCATGGTGGAACTGAAGGTAACATCTTCTGTCATGGGCAATGCGGCCAACAGAGATCTTTTGGAATGCCTGAAGGGCTCGACCGCTGACACCGGTGTGGATCGAGAAACCGTGACCCCTTTTTTGCCGTCTAAAAAACAAAAATTGGCTAAAAGATCCGAATGGCTCAGTGTGTGATGTTTTTCACGTTCTAAATTTTTTTAAAGTGGTAATGTTTTGCTTTAAATAAACATTTCTATACTTAAAAAAAATCTATTTTTTCTGAATCGGTCATTGTTTTAAAAAAAAAGAACAAAAACCCACCAAACATCAATTGTCTTTAAATCCCTTACCTGGGGTGCTTTATTGGGTAACATGGCTACGAAAATCATTGCAAGATACACACGTCTGGATTTGTTGAAACATTTTTTAAGAGAGGCTAGACATGCCCAAAATTTACATCACCATCCGGTCATTTTGCACTAAGTTGTTAGAATACCATTTTAAAAACTGGTCAAAAGATAAACCCTTGCTACAATGATATAAGAAAAACACACCATGATAGTCACAGGTGACGAAGCGGGGGTCTTGTAATTCTCTAGTGTGAAACACAATGTCTGTGGCATTTTTTAAAAAAAATTCATAATGTTTCTAGGAAACAACACACAGTTCTGGGGGTGCCCGTATGAGTCAAAAATCTCTCCACGGTTACGCTCCGCCAGATACAAAGTGAGCCAGTGTTCACCCGGTTGGTTGCGCGACTGCGTGTTGACCACCAAACCTAGGGGTCTCTGAGACAACTTGCCGCCAGGGAGCCAATTGCAAGGGAACACATCTAAGAAATTCTTTTTTGTGTAAGGGTCGTTGATAAGACACATGAGAGCTGCACGGTGTTCATGTTCACATGTAGTCAAACAGAACGTTTCTCCTCTAATTTATCTCTATAATGTTGGCAAAAACCCCATACCCGATCATATTGACTGTGACCATCAAAGCCTTCCCAAAACGTATTTCTGCTCTCAGGTTCCCAGTTTTAATCAGGGAATGGTGATTGGCGCATTCCTGGTCGGGAGACAGGTCAAAGGCAAACAAGGTGTAACCCTGTGCAAACTCCTCACAGTCGATTAACAGAGAACGAACTTTCATGTGTTTACCAGCCGTCTGTACCAGATTCATGTATTCTCTCACGCAGCGTCCAGCCTCGAAGTCTGGTTGCAGAAGCTTGGTTGGTATCTGTTCACCATCCACATACAAGGCCGCAAAATTAATATAGTAATGTTTAAAATGAAAGGGGTTGTTAGCATAACTTCCACTAAAGGCATCATTATCCACAAACCCTAGAACAAGCATTTTGGGAAACTGTCCCAAGAACAGGTTCTCCTGGTTACTGACCCTGCTGCATGCGGGGATGCTAAACACTTTCATTCCCATATGGTCCACAGCGGTAAGTAGTGTCACAAAAAGGGACGCCAATACAATGCACAGTTTACAGCCTTCGGCAGCATCGCCCATTAAACAGAAGGTGTCTTTACTGCGCCTCCATTTAATTTTCACATCCAATCTGTTCAACAAACGTTTTTCTTGAAAAAACAGGTCACTGTGTAGAAGACCCAGCAGCTCTACCATCCTGCTCTGGGCCATCAGCTTTGCCCACCTCACAAACCCTAGATTCCCACCATCTAACTCCATTTCTTCATGTTGTCCGGGAGTGTCTTTGTAAAAAAGGCCGGCAGAAAATTGTGTGGCGAGGGTGTCATCGCTGTAATTGAGCACCAGTTCTATAAAGGCCCTGTAAGAGTAACTCTTGTTGCTTTGGCTTACTAGGCGGTCTCCCAGTGTAACATCCAACTGGCTAAAAATAGTTGCCACTGGGTAATTCACCAGGCCCACCTCGGCATCCCTGGTGAGTCCAGTTCCATCTCCTTTTACAATCTTGCAACACAGGTACAGCAGCGTGTTGTTTAAATCCATATAATCTATGCCATTTCCTGCTTTAAAAAAGTCAATGGGGGCAGACTCCGTAACGGCCGATTAGGGTGACCAGACGTCCTGATAAAATTGGGACTGTCCCGATATTTAGTTGTTTGTTCCGCGTCCCGACCGATGTTTGGTCGGGATGCCATTTGTCCCGATATTTCGCACTCCGTTTTTTTCTTTTCTTTTTTTTTTCTTTTGCTCTGCCAGCAGCACTCCGTTTGTTTGTTTTTTGCTCTGCCAGCGCCCCCCCCCCCATNGCCCTTTTTTTAAAGGGTTTTGGGGGACCTGTGCATCGTGGGTAAGACACATTTCTCTTTCTCTTTCTCCTTTTAAGGTATATCAGCCCTGCCTTCTCCTGCGCAGCTGGATTCCCCATCTTCTCCAGAACAGCGCAGGAGACGTGGCCTACCACGTCTTTAGTTATGTTTTGAGCAGCGTTTTTTACGTGGGGTTTAATAATCTCTAGCCCCCTCCTCAAAAGCCGTATGGCATTTTGAAAGAGGTTACGGAATATTCCGCCCACACCAGCCCCATACATCATGGGGGACCCATGATATCCAGGAAGGGCGTATCCAGCCTGGGCTTTGTAATAGTTGCTGTAGACAGTGGGCCTCGCCATATTTTTTTAGGATCACCATAATAGTGTTTTGCTTTTTAGAAACCTCGCTCTCTCCGGGGACGCAGGTGTAGCTTGACAACCACCTTGCCAAAGCGAAATGAGACATATCTGTTCTGATCTGTCTTTATTTCAATGGTGATGGTGTCGATGTGGTGTTTACTGACAGGGACGTAATGAGGTTTATCATAGATGATGGTGACAAACTCACTGTTCCTTCCTCGGACGGGGATGCAGTGTAACGGGGAACAGAAAAGTCCCCCACAAACTGGTGTTCTACGATATCCATTTACAGTTACAAGGAGTTGAAACCCCCTGTGATGTCTGCCGAGAAGGGGAATTTTTGGATGCTGCACTTGGGGCCCAAAACCAGAAGGTTAGCTAGCTCCCCTTCGGTAGAAAAAATATAATACAATTGGCAGATTTAAGTCTAACTTTTCTACCCACAGGATCATAGATCATGACCACCTCAGGCGGTCCTGGCTGATGAGCTACGGTATTGTTCATATGATCCAGTAATTCGGGTATGGATGAGTAATAACCTCGTCGTAGGACGGAACTCCACGTCATATCTCCAAAGGTGATTTCAAAAGTGGTGTCTTCACTGATAGTGTTCCAGTTGTGCAGGTATTGTATTTCCACTAACCCCACCTCCCAGGCACCCGGAAGATCCAAGGGCTTAATTAGCTGTATTGTAAAGTTTGAACTGGTGTTTTGGAGAAAAGCCCCAGAGCTGATGTTGCTGAGCAAAGTGATGTAAAACCCACCGTCGCTCATTTCTCTCTCTCTTTGCAGGAGGAATAGTTTTCGTTCGTGTCTAAATGTCACAGAGTTGAGAAGCTTCCACCCAGCTGTTAAACTTATCAGACCACCCCAACAATTTCACCAGTAGCTGCTTTTTTCTCCCTTTTCCTTTCTCTGCTAGAACTTTTTCAATCCTGTAAATCCTGTCTCGTTTGGCATTTACTTTTTGTAATTCTTCAGGGTAAAAAGATCCAGTAACTGTCTCACCCTCGTAATCTTTTAATCGATAATCACGTCTCTGGCCCCTGGTTAAGGCTTCATCCACTATCTCATTGGTAAACATCTGTTCATAACCTTTTTCAAAAGCTCCTTTGGTTTTAGATAGTCTCACATGGTCGCCTTTTCTAAAGAGGATAACAACTGGTTTTATTTTAAAACCGTCTCTGTAAACTGTTTTCCATACATATAGTTCTGTGAACGCTCTGGTTGTAACTCTTTATAAAGTCAGATAACACGTTGACGTAGCGAAAGGTGTTATGGGCTGTAAAATATCTCCACATCCTAGTTTTTAAAGTTCTGTTAAATCGCTCCACAACCCCTGCTTTGACTTCATTATTAGTAACAAAACGGTGAACATCATGTCGCTTTAACAATCTGCTTAAAGGTTTGTTTAAAAATTCTTTCCACCGATCGGTTTGTAATTTTTGAGGCACGCGACCTTCGCTGAAAATAGCTTTAAATGCCTTGGATACCTCACCACTCGTCTTGTCTTTTAGGCCTAAGGACCAGTCATATTTGGATAGAATGTCTATCACTGTTAAGATGTACTTAAAACTGCTATTGCGCATCCACATCTGAAACAATGGTCTTGTTTCTTTTAAAACATATTCGAGCCAGTTTGTGTAAAGTGTAAGCAGCCTGGTCTGAAAGCCAAGCTGTTACCTGTCTTCTATTTAAACTTTTACTATGCTTTTTGGCCACTTGAAAAAGAGGGTTTACCCCGCCAAAGCTCCCAAATTCCCCGGGGGTGTAATATATTTTCTTTAACAAAGCCGTTTGCGTAGACATGACTGTTACTTGTACCATCTTTTACTAACACGAGTATGGAGGGGACACATTCATACTGACAAATTTAATCGTTTTATTAATTGCCTGGTTTAACACAACCTTTTACAGCGGCCTGTGAAAATGGACACCATGACCCTTACCATTAGGGAGTCTGAGCTGGTTCATTCTTCCATTTTGTCCTTTTCTGGATTTTCCTCTTGACCTCTGTGTCTCAGACATGAGCAAAAACAGCTGTTGCATCATATATTTACTACCACAGGGCTACCAATGTGTAAGTTCTCAAAGGCCTCTAGAAAGGCATCATCGAGCTGTTGAGAGATTTTCAGAAAAGAAACAGTGTAAGCACCCCCACTGCTTCTTTTTAGATTTACGCAATCCTGGGTCGGTTCCTAACCCCATTACACCCCATCCTTGACTGTCACTTCTTAATCATTCACTTACCTGAGCGATGTCTTTTCCATTCACCTTGTCCGCCGGTGACTGCCCTGAGCCATGATCGCCTTCCACCTCCAGGGGAGTGGATAACGAGAGGCTGTCACACTAATCGGTCTGCCTCACGAGGGCTTGGGTTTCGGGGTTGGGTTCCAACATATCCATCAATGGTTGAGTCAAAGGGCCCTCGTCGGAACTGTCGCTGCTGTAGCGCTTTCTCCACACAAGTCCAAAGGTGCTCGGGGCTAAAACAAAGTCGGCAGTTCTCACGGGGGTGGTGAAGGAGTCCATGTTACCTCTCAGCATTTTCATGATTTCTAAAAACACGCGTTCTTTGTAAGAGATGGCCTCTTCTGCCTGGCGCTGGGACTTATGGGGTGATGGTGCTGTGCTCTGATTGGCAGAGGGTGGTGGGAGGATTTCTTAGAGGGGTCACATGACCATCTTCTGGGCGGTTCATCCCGCCCCAGAACCTGCCCTATGTTGTTCAAATCTGCTCTCAGGGCGGTCCTCTGCAACCGAAACCCATCCTGATTGGTAGAGGGTGGTGGGAGGAGTTCTTAGAGCGGTCACACAAACCACTTCCGGACGGGTCATCCCACCCCAGAACTCCCCACAATTGGTAAAATTTCCTCTTGGAGGTGGACCCCGGTGGCTGAAACCATTCCTGATTGTTAGAGGGTGGTGGGAGGAGTTGTTAGAGGGGTCACACGAGCCACATCCGGATGGGTCACCCCACCCCGGAACTCTCCCTGATTGCTCAAATCTCCTCTCGGGGCAGTCCTACAGGGGCAAAACACATCTGATTGGTAGAGGGTGGTCTTATAGGGGTCACATGACACACCTTGCTTCCGGTCATGTATTTGGCTTGACCCCAGAAGTAATACCCTAGGTGCGGGACTGCCGGTGAGAGGTGGGCGGGGCTTAAGGTGTCAAGGGGCGAGTTTACCGTTTGATTGATGATAGGGCCCTTATACTACAGTTGAGTATTCCAAATGGGTCTGAACTCGGAGTGTGACCGAGCCAGAGGGCTGAGCAATGTAAAACCCAGGTAAGGTGAAACTGCACAGCCATCCCAAGCCATTAAAGGGTGCTCAGGAAGCAATGAACATGTTAAAGGGCCACTGCAAACAAGCAAACCTAAATAGTAGAGTTGGATAGGAAGCCATTTTTTCCATCCTGCAAATTTTAAAAAAATAAAATGTATATCCCATCCCAAATTGGTGGACAGGTGCTGTCCCTGGGTGCCCCCTTATGGTCAGGGATGAGCCTTCAGTTTCCTGCTGGGATTTCCAAAAATAAACCACTCACAGGAAAAAGTCTTCAAAGACATAGTCCTCCTCTCATGGGGGTCTAATTTATTCACCCTAGTTCGGCTCCCCAAAATGAGCCCTGAGGTTCAGGGTTTCCACAGTCTGCCTTCTGGGGCCATGTGGTTCAAATCCTGGCCTCTCTGGCCTGCAAGTTCACTCATTTAGATCAAAGTTTCACAGCCCTTCTTCTAGGGGCTCTGTGCTAGCTGAGTTCTTCCTCTTTCTGAGCTCCCAGCAGGAGCTTCTTGACTGAGCTTGAGGCTTCCTTCTGATTCACCTGCCCAGTCATCTGACCACTCCCTTAATCCTTCCCAGGTGGGTCTAATAACCCCAAATGTGTGTCTGGGCCAGCTGGGAAAGAAGGGAGCCTTGCCCTGCCCATTCTACAAGCCTCCCTAAGGAGCAATAATCTGGGTTTCACCTATAGCTTTGGCCTCCCAGACACTAACTATTCCTGGGACCACCTTTCCCCCACTCAGTGTCTGCTTTATTTACTTTAGACAGCTGAGAAGATGTAACTGGCCTCTCACACTACCTCTTCTGGCCTTAAAGAGCCAATACTCTAGTACATACCTTCCCTGCCTGAACCATTCCATGGCCCAAGAGAGGCTCTATCATGGTCATCTCTTCGTCAAATTCTCCAACCAAGTGGCCATTTCTTTGGCTGACATCAGAAGGCCTAGTAAATCTTTGTCAACAGTCTTGGTCTTACTACTCACAAATGATGTTAGCAAAGCTCGGCCAGCACTATTCCTAATGTGATTTATACAACCCATGTGGTCCCCAAGAGTTTTTGGCACATCATAATTTATAACATACTGCATGTTCCAAACACCAGGTCCTTGGGCTATCTGTGGAATAGTCAGTGAGGTCAGGCTGTGACCCTGGTTAAACTTGTGTAAAAACTCTTTGGGGAAGAGCCTGTCAGGAACTTAGCTGCCTCTGGACTTTTTTTCCTAGAAACACAATGAGCTCAGCTGGGCCCAATAAACCTGAACTAAGTGTCTGTGCTCCCTGATTGGTCAGAAGAGCCAACCGATTACCATTTAAGCCCTGTAGCAACAGAAGCACAGTGGATGCTCCATGTGTCTCACATCTCCAGTTGCATAAGACCTGCTTCCTGTGGAGCCTTTGCTCCACCCTTGCCTGATTCGTGTGAGCCTTAGTCCCTGCCTGCCTTTGAACTCCTGATTCCTCCTGACCATGGCTCTGGCTCTACCATTTGGTTGTGTTCTGACTCCTGGCTCCAATCCTTGGCTTTCTCCAGACCACATTTCAGGTTCTGCCCTCCGATTCTGCTCTGACCAATAGGACACACTCCTACTCTGACCACCAAGTTGCATAGCTAACTGAAAGAGCCTCCCTGAATATAGACACAGTCACCTCCTTCAGCACTGAGAATGACTGCAACAATATTCAGCTTCCTCTTGGGGTTTCCAGTGACTAACAATGACTCTGATCCTCAGTCAACAGGTCAACCTCGTGGCCTAGCTCTCTCTCCTCTTGCTGCTCTTTGAAGCCTTTCTTCTCCTCTACCTGGCCTCTGCTTAGTGCTGAGGCTCAGCTTCTGGTGCATCTCTTCCTGCTCCTGTGTATCCTGAAGCTGTGACTCTAGGGCAGAGAAATCTTCTGCTAATTTGATTGAAATTGTCGGATTGGTTCAGAGGGCCTGTGACATTGTCTAGCTCAACCTGCAGCCTGGTGACTTTCTCAGCCAGCTCCATCCACGTTCTCTCTCCCTTCATAAATTCCACCTGCAGCTCATATCAGGGTTCTGGTTATCAGCATTTTCTGGAGCTTCTACATCCTGTGAAAGAAGTTCCACCCTTTCTCTAACACCCCAGCCAGGCAACCCTGCTGTGCCTCAGAACATCTCACTGGACTTTTCTCAAGCAAAATCATGTCAGACACCCAGGCCCAGTTAGGTTCCTGTTAAAATCATGTACATTCCCCATATTCTCCCTCCAGAGAGCTGAGAGTAGGGTCTGGGTCACTCCCTCAGCAGGAGGGAAATTTGAAACCCCTATTCAACTTCCCACATTTAAATTTGGATCCAAAGTCCGGTTGCCTAGTTCAAGTTCATCAACATTATGGAACCTGGGTTCCCCACAGCAACAGTCCCACTTCCCAAATTATGAGAGGTTATCAGGGCAACATCTTTTTATGGGCCCCATTTTTCCCACAACCAAAACATATTATCCCCAGGACCTCACTTTTCCTTTGTCCAGACCGGGTCCTCACAGTCCTTTGTTTCCATTCAGGGATAGTCAGGGCTGCATCTCCCTATAACAAAATATCTTTAATGGTCTGAGATTCCTCAGTTTTCAGTGTCCTGTGCAACAGGCCAGATTTTAGGATTATGGTTCACATAGGGGCAAATCCATAATCTGTGCAAACGGCTGAGTGCGCCCCACGCCTCTTTCTCTTTCTGCATCTAGGGCGCTGATCTCTTCTTTCTGTTGGATCTCCCCAACAGATTGCCTTAGATGCCTGGGCCCTGGAACTCCTGCAGTCATTGCTCTTGCTCTGTACACCAACTGGGGAGGATAGTCATCTGACTGCTGAAGATGACATCTGCGTATTTCCGCTGTCTCTCTCTCTCTTCCCTCTTGGATGGAGGGGTCTCATGATCGTCCTGAATACACGAGTTGTAGGCAGTTGCCATCCCAGGGTACCTTTCATATAGTACTTGTAACCGAAAGACTGTCTGATTGATACACTGAACTGTCTTGTTCCCTTTCCACTCGGTTCTTGTAACGTACACAGTAATTAATTATGGGCCACTGAGCACAGAGAACATCCCACTTTTGATCTTCCCTCAGAGCACAGTAGGGCCCAGATTTTTAAAGGTGTTCAGGTGCTCACTGTTAATATCCCCAAACATTCTAAACTCCTGAGTTAGATGCCCCAAAACATGAGGTCGTTTTTTTTTTAAAGGATTATATTGTGGCTTTGTTCTGTCTTCATTTTTTAACTCTTCCCCCTGCCAGTGAGTGTCTGACAATCAGCTGGGCCAACAATCCCAAATGTAATATGGTGATTTTGGCCCCTGCTTGCAGCAGTTCTCACCTCCACGTCTGCTTGTTCCCTGCCCAGGAATTCATTCTGTCCCTCCCACTCCCCAGCCTCACCTCTGCTCCTCCCTCAGCTCCAGAGGCTCTTAACTCCTCTCCCAGGTCCAGAAGCTGCAGTGGGGTCGCTCTCCTTCCCAGGCTGGGCTGTGTGTGCAGATCCAAGGTTATTCATCCCCCTTCCCGTTCCCAGGTCAGGTGTTGCAGAGAAGGGAGCAGAGGGGAGGGGGAGGAGCAGAAGCGCTGTCCTGTCCCCAGTGCTCACAGGAAGGGCGTGGGGAGATGCCTTGCGCTGCTGGGCCCTTTCTGCTCCTTCCCAGCTATGTTTATCCTTTCATGTAGTTGAAACTGAATTAGCTCATGATCACATGAACCAAGGTTGTCCCCTACAACCCTTCCTTCTATGAGGTCCTCACTACTCACCAACACCAAATCTAAAATGGTTTCATCTCTCATTGGTTCAGTGACTATTTGGTGAGGAAATCTCTCAGCTATCACCCCCAGGAAAATCTGGGCCCTACTATTATTAGTAGCACTTGTCCTTCAATCTACATCTGGGAAGTTAAAGTCTCCCATAATCACACAATTCCCAGTAGTATTTATTTAATTAAGAACATTAAAAAGATTTCTATCCCTATCCAAATTGGATCATGGGAGTCTGTAGCACACCCCAAGCACTATCCCATGGGAGCCACGGGCAGCTTTCTTCCTCAAAGTGATTTTGACCCAAACAGACTCTGTTTTATCCATTCCATCACTTCTAATTCCTTTACAGTCTACCTCATCATTAGTATATACTCCACCACCATTTGTTAAATAACCAAAGGTAACTACTGTCTGGGTGATAGCACCAGCGAGAGCTGTGAGGAACATGCTCAGTGCCTGATTTTCAAAAATAGCAGCCAGAGTTAGACTTCCAAGTCCATCCTTAGGCACCTGCCGCAGTCATGTAGTTGACTTCTCATTTGGAGAATATGGAATTTAGTTTACCACTACATCACAGCGTGCCTGATTCCCACCAGCGCTCAGCATTTACGAGCCTTTTTTATAATGATTTTCTCTCTACGGCTGCACTTGGAGAACCCCTCCCCTCCTGTGCATGTGACCAACAGCACAGAGC
Organism: Platysternon megacephalum; assembly: GCA_003942145.1. Taxonomy (NCBI): domain Eukaryota; kingdom Metazoa; phylum Chordata; order Testudines; family Platysternidae; genus Platysternon; species Platysternon megacephalum. The sequence goes on from QXTE01000462.1 coordinate 120,633, forward strand.
CAGGCTGGGCTCAGGAAGTTCACAGTGTTAGTCCAGTGCCACAGATGTGCTGATGCCAACAGCTGGTTAGTGCCATAGTGAATGCAGTGTCTCAGCTCCCTGCAGGAGAGGTGGCTGATGTGGCAGACAGCTAGAGCCTCATATATGAGTTACATTGGAGTGAGCCATTAGCATCTTAACACCTGCCTGATCCCAGTGATCTGAATCAATCTCATTGCTGCTGTGCAGCCTTCCAGCCCAGACGGTTGCATTCTCAGAGGACAGTAAGGGGAGGGTGAATAACAGAACATCCCTAATTTCCTGCTCACCCACAGCTTTCTACTTCTTCTGAAAGGCCCCCTAGTGGCCTGTCTAAAAAGTGTCCTGAGACAAACATCTAACACTGCATCCACCTCTGTGGGGAGGGAACGATAGTAAAACATTCATCCAGCCATTCACTAAACATCAGCACAGACTATAAAAACAGCCCAGTGAAGGCTGGGGAGACATTTTTCTCCTAAACCCCTGAGTTCCTCAGTTTCCCAAGATCTGACCTAACCTGTCAGGAAGGAGGGAGGCTGTTAGATCTAGCTGGCTGGCCCCTCTCAGCCAGGTTCTGGAGCAGATGGTGGATGGCCTATATGATCAGGGAAGCTCTATTCCCAGGTTCAGCGTGCGGGTAGGGACCAAGTGCTCCAGAGAGTTACCTGGTGAAAAAAATCTGGGGGCAAATTATACCCCAGGCCTCAAACACTGTAAAATCACAGGGTTTTAGCAGTGCCCACACTATTCCTTCTTCTGGGGAGCCTTTCAACCACATGTGGTCTCTTGGGTTCAGCTCCCTCAGGAGTTTGACTCTGTGACGCCTGACAACATTTCTCCTCTGACAGCGTTTAGATTCTTCCTCCTTCCTCAGTAACATTGGAAACTAAGTTCAGCAAAGGTCTGACAGGGAAGGAATGGTTGGGGTGGTGGATCTCAGCTCAGCAACTTAAAGGGGCTGAATCCATTTGCCAGAGGTGCTGGCCTGTATGGCAACAGGGCCAGATTATGACCAGTGGATTGCGTAAGAAGATGTTCTGCTTCCCCATAGTTTTGTGAAGACTGGGATGTAACATAGATGACACTGCAGGGATTTGCTAACTTCACAGTGTCCGTTAGAAACTGAAGATCCTTATTAGAGAGGACTTGCAGTGGGATTCCATTGCAGAGAAACATGGATTTCCTCCTGACCCCACTGTCTGTGATGTAGTGGTCAGCAGCTTGGCTATTTCAATTAATGTTGACAAGCAGCCAGTCACTGGGAGAGAGGTTCCATTAGCCAGCTGAAAAAAAGATCTTTCCTCCATGGTCTGTCTGATGGAGGGAAGGTAACGATGGTTCTGAACTTCAGCAAGGCTTTTGACACAGTCCCACATGACATTCTGATAAATACTCTGGAGAAATGAGGGCTCAGGAGAACTACCCTTGGGTGGATACATAATTGGTTAAACAACCACAAACAAATAGTAACTATTAATGGAATGATGTCAGACTGGAGGGAGGTCTCAAGGGGGTTGCACAGGGATCTGTTCTGGTCCAGGTGTTTAACATCTTTACTAATGACCTGGATATAGGAATAGAGAGCACACTGATCAAATCCACAGATAACACAAAGCTGGGGTGGGTGGGTTTGCCAACACTTTGGAGGATAGAGCTAAAATTCAGAGCGATTGTGATAAATTGGAGAACTGGGCTATAGTCAACAAAGTGAAATTCAACAAAGACAAATGTAAGGTGCTACACTTAGGGAAGAAAAACCAAATTCACAAATACAGAATGGGGGAAAACTGGCTTGGCAGCAGCACTGCTGAGAAGGATCTGGGAGTTGTGGTGGATCATAACCTAAACATGAGCCAGCAATGTGATGCTGTTGTAAGAAACGCAAATGGAATTTTAGGTTGCTTTAACAAAGGCATGGCATGCAAGTCATGGGAGGTGATAGTACCACTCTACTCGGCGTTGGTTAGGCCTCAGCTGCAGTACTGTGTCCAATTTTCATCACCACTGTGTAGAAAGGATGTGGAGAAACTGGAAAGGATCCAGAGGCAAGCGACGAAGATGATCAAAGGGGTGGAATGCAAACCATATGAGCGAAAGCTGAAGGAACTGTGTATGTTTAGTTTTCAGAGTCATAGCCGTGTTAGACTGTGACGGGTTGGATCACAGAAACCCCCTTGGGAGCTGCCACCTAATGTACCAAGACTACCCCTGTTCCTGTTTTCCCTGCCAGCTCACGACTCCAGCACCCTGTCTTGTTGAGCCAGACACACCCGTCTGCTCCAACCCAGACCCAGGGTCTGGATTACTTGCCCCAAAGCTGCAGAAATGTGCTTGTCTTTAGCACTCAGATGCCCAACTCCCAATGGGGTCTAAACCCAAATAAATCCATTTTACCCTGTATAAAGCTTATAGAAGCTCTATAACACTGATAGAGAGATATGCACAGTTGTTTGCTCCCCCCGGTATTAATAGATACTCTGAGTTAATTAATAAGTAAAAAGTGATTTTATTAAATACGGAAAGTAGGATTTAAGTGATTCTTTTTGTGTATGTTTAGTTTGGAAAAGAGGAGATTAAGGGGAGACATGATAGCAGTCTTCAAATACTTGAAAGGCTGCCATAAAAAAGATGGAGAAAAATTGTTCTCTCTTGCCACAGAGGGCAGGAAAGGAGACAATGGGTTCAAACTACAGCACAGCAGATGTAGATGAAATCTTAGGAAAAACTTCCTAACTGTAAGAACAGTAGGAGAATGGAACAGACTGCCTAGGGAGGTGGTGGAAGCTTCCTCACTGGAGGTTTTCAGAAGGAGGCTGGATAGCATCAGTGTTGGATAGTTTAGATGCAACAAATCCTGCATCTTGGTGGGCAGGGAGTTAGACTAGATGACCCTTGTGGTCCCTTCTAACCCTGTGGTTCTGTGATTTTATGGTTGGTTGAATCTCATGTGAGTGCAGATCTCAGAGTTCTTACCTCTCTCTGGTACTTGTTGTTCAGTCAAGAACAGTAAAGTGACTGTTGAGCTGTTTCTGTGCATTTTGGGCTGGCTTGGTGGCCCCTGTGCAGTTTATGGAGAATGTCCTTTTTCACCCATGTAGGGATGACTAGTCTGGACCCCTTCAACAACAGCCTGGGGTTTATACTAAGATGACCTGAAACAACCAGTGCAGTTTCATAGAAGTGTCCAATGTTGCTCTTTTGTCCAGACCTCTTTGCAGTGGGTCATAATTTAACAATTCATCTGCCTTTTTCTTGCCTTTCACTTTGGAGGGTACGTCTACACCATAATCACAGGGTGTGATCACAGCTTGAGCTGACATACGGGCTCTAGCTTTAATCTAGCTAGCTCAGTATCAGAACAGTGAAGTCACAGCAGCATGCACTTCATTGCATCTGTACCAGCCACCCAGACCCCTGGGTAATTACTGGTGGGACTAGCCTGTGCTGAAGCTGGTGCTGCCGCAGCTTCACTGCTCTGGTACCCGAGCTAGGTAGATTAGAGCAGAGGTTCCCCACATTTTTACTAAGGCAACCTACTTAACTGCATTTTGCCTTTCTTGCAGCCCGCCATTACATACATGTACCCTCCACCCTGGCACCACCACCTGAATCCTGGCCCGGTGCAGAGCAGAAGCTCCACAGTTGCAGAGCCAGCCTTACTGCCCCGCATTCACCTCACAGCTGCGGCTTCTGTCCCGCAGGACTGGGCCCGGCTCCCTGCTCTGGGCATTGTGACCTGGCACGTGGGGTTGCAGTTCATTTCGAGTTTGGCCTGTCCTCACATCCCTTCAAATATCTCTTAGAGTTAACTCAGGTCACCAGGAGGTGACATACCTCAGAAATGTTCCTTTACGCACTTATCTCCCTGACTGGTCATTTGCATATTGTGTATTGTCTGCCTCACAGTGGAGGCCTATCTGCAGAGTGAGCCGGGATGAGTCAACAGATTGCAAAATCGACATGAGACAAAATCTAGAGGAAGAAACAGAACAGCAGGGGGACGTCCTGTTTCTGAATAAAGAGAAAAGATGGGGCTGGGATATCTTGCAGAGCGGGGGGAAGGAACACACTGAATCCTTCACTTAGGAGGCAAGCTGGCAGCATACTTGTCTCATGAAAGAATGGTCATAACCAATTTGTCTGTAAAACACTGCACAGATTTTGGGTGAACAATATTCTACAAGACATGAAAGTATCTTGTTAATTAAGTCTGGGCGCCAGAAGGCGTGTTAGAATTTTGTTTTATATTGTACCAGTGGTTTCCAATACTTCTGCTTGCTAGTACTTGAATCCCTGTGCTTGGTTAAATAAACTCATACTTGATTTCATTGTAAACATATCTAAGTGCTGTGTGTTAAGTGGAGTGGTGATCTGAGGTGGAACTGGTAAGCTGGGCTGTGATGCATCTTTGGAAGCAGTGAATATTGCAAGTGTCCAGGGAACTAGGGGCTGGACAGTCCAGGGAGATATTCAAAGGGCTCAAGGGTTAGTATGTGCCTGTCACTAAGCTGTGGAATAACAGCAGGGCCAGTGAAAAGCCTAGAGGGGAGGGCTTGTGTTCCCCTGGGCCAGTGGAGTTGGAAGCTGATCCACAGCAGGCACAGATGAGACTTCCTCAAGCTAAGGGCAGGTGGTAGCGAGATGCCTCACAACTCTGGGTGCACCAAGAAGCATCACAACTAAGCCCAGACCTGTGAAACAGGAGTTGCCACTGTGGGGTGAGTGTGGGGCAGGTTGGCTCTCCTATACCCTGCTGCCCCCATCCCTGGGGGAATCCCCTCTGCACTGGGCCAGGAAGACTGCATGTTGCTTAGGCCAGAGTCCAGTGATGGGTTAATCCAACTCTGGACATGGTGACCCATTTAGAACCTTCCCATGACCCACTGGTGGTTCGGGACCCACTGTTAGGGAAACACTGAATTAAAGCTAGCTCGGATATGTCTGTATGAGCTGTAATCACACCCTATGATTGCAGTGTAGACGAACCCTTAGAGCTGCTTTACACTGATGGGCAGGGGAGTGAGCATTGGGTCTGTGGGTTCTCCAGCTTGAACTCTGGCTGAGGAGTGTTTGGAGTGAGAGCTCTGGAAAGTGGGTTGCTGCCATGAGATTTTGTTCTAGCTACACAATGAACTGAAAACTGGAACCGCATGAGCATCATTCAAATGTGGTATTCTAGGGGTAATTCATCTGGGGGGTTTGTCACTAGCAGAATAGCTAGCAGCTTGTGGTCTTTTTCTAAATGAAACTTTAGGCCTACATGTGAGGGTGTGAAACATTTACATGCCATGCCGGGGTTAATGCCTCCTTTTGTAAATGTGCCCAGCCCCGCAGTGCTGGTGAGAGCTGGAGAGGTCTCTGCTATGGGCTGCCACATTGTTGATGGCTGTTTTTGAAAGAGAACGGCACTAGGTCCATAGGATGAGAAACTGGTTGAAACTATGGCATCTTTGTTCAGACTATATGAGGCTAACCATGGCAGGCGGCTCAGGCTGTGTTTAATCTCCCTGAGTGCTGGGCTTGTGTTGTCCCTAATAAGAGGATATTTTGTTCTTTTGAAAATATCTCCAGGGTTTTGCCTTCTCCTCTAGGCAGCATGGAAATGTACTCGGGTGGCTCATATACATATACATACTTCACTGATATTTTGAGCCTCACTCATCTGGGTTATGATTTGAATCTTTTCTGCCTCTGCTCTGACCTCTGTCCATCAATAATTTGATCAAGACACTTTGTTCTGTTCTGAGATCTCACCCTTATTGTTTGATTTTTAGGCCTAACTTCTCCACTTCCTTTAGGACTGCAAAGAGACATTGGCCATGCTGGCTTTGCATTGACCCCCTTGTGGGAATATCATTCGTCTGGCACATGACCTCTTTTAGTTCTCCTAAGGGCTGTGACAATTTCCCGTTTTTGTGTTTGGGGGCTGCTGTCCTCAGGCTGCCCGTAACACAGGCAGGTGGAGGGACCACCATGGCTCCCCACAGTTGCCTGCGCAGCTCTTACCATGGCCGGGCTGCGGTGATGAGCCCTCCACCCAGAGCTCAGTTGGGGAGAGCCACACTAGCAGCTGTGGGGAGCTGGCACAGACCCTCCATCTCCACCTGCCTTGGGTCAGACGGTGAGCCTGGGGGGCAGGGATACGGGCCAGGGGCTGCTTTCGGTCCCACCCCTCCCCAGGTATGGTGGGGCGGGCTCCCCAGCCCCACTCCAGCTTCCAGCTTCCTTGGAGCCAAGACCTCAGGGGGTGGGGGCCCCCAGCCCCCGATTTTTGGGAAGGCTCTGATGCCTTTGTTCGGGGCAGACAATTTGCCAAGTGGTACTTGATTGAAACAAAAGCCTCCAAAACATTCAGGGTGTGTTGAAGGACATCAATATGCAGATTCTCTCCTCAATCTTCTAGACCAGTCCAGACAGCTAGTCCTTCCATGGAAACAGAATACACAGATGTTTGATGGGTTGTACCCTCTCATACAATGGTCTAACCATCATCTCTCAGTCTTTAATTGTTCTGTCTGCTTCAGGTAGAGAATGTCATGCTCCTGTACCAGATATGGACCAGCTACAGTGTTTGCTTCTGAGCGAGATACACACCAGATGTGTTCCTCATAAGATCCTTTAATGCTCAGACAGATGTGACAGAACTTAACTTAAATAAGGTATGTTATATACATCACCACCTAGTGGCTGAATAGTAGAATACAGTTGAGTATGCCATTACATCTCCCCCTTTAAATTCTACATTCCAACCATTTACAATATTTACACTATCATGCTGTTCTTTGAAATTCAGTATATATCAGTTTGAGTCATACTGTTTTTTCTAATTATACAACCCAAGCGCATAACAACTTGGTCATCTGACTGCATTAGTTGCAACGACAGGTTGTAGCTGGTCTAGAATCCTTGCATCTTCTTCTAGATCTGCATTTGCCATCTGTACAGTTTTGCTCTGTTGATTGTTCTTTCTGAGGAATAAACAGTAGATGTCAACTGTTTCTGTTAAACTCTCCAGTCTCAGATTCTATCACATATGATCTGGGCATTACATTCTTTTTTTTCCCATGACAGCTGGAGTGTGGCACTCTGTACCTCTAAGCAGCAGGCTGGAACCCCCATACTCACCCCTGTCATATAAGTATAAATTTCATACAGTGCATGCCATGGAAGATATCATATGAAAGGTTATGATCTCCTGAAACCCATTGTTCTGTCAAAATACATATATCATTAATGAGTATGAAGTTAAGAAATTGTGCTGTATGGTTGTTACTGTAAATTTGAGATTCTCCACTGCTAGTTACCCAGTGACAACAAAGGAAGTGATCCCCTCCCAGAAGGGTGTTAAATGACCATTAATCAGCAGGGGCGTGGTAAACACGGGATGTACAATGCTGTAAGAGGGCTGTACAAGCATCACACAGTGGGGGATTGCTCAACTCTGTGACTCAGACAAGACCACCAGGACATGTCTGGGCTATGTGTTTTCCAGGCACATGGACTGAGGATATAAAATAGAGGACAATGGCATCATAAGAACATAAGAATATAAGAAAGGCCGTACCGGGTCAGACCAAAGGTCCATCTAGCCC
>QXTE01000462.1:130475-171837 GCA_003942145.1 Platysternon megacephalum
TTAATTTTGATAGCCTCTCTAATTTCCCTTAGCATTTCATCATCACTATTACTGTCATGCTTTTACCTTTCTCCTCCCGCACCTACGCTGGAAGGAGCGAGAATGCCGGGAAGACAAAGACTTGAACTGAGGAGACTAGTCCCAGGCTTAAAGGGGAAACCTGTGTATTAAAAACGGTAACATACCTGCAACATCCAGTGGAGTGACAAAAACTACTTGATCCAAATACTGCCTAGTCTAATAAGGTTTAAGAGTTAAACTTTTGAGCTTGCCTTTTATTTTCTTGGTTAACTATCTCTGACCTTTTGTGCCTAACACTTATAATCACATAAAATCTCTCTTTCTGCAGTTAATAAACCTGTTTTATATTTTTACCTAAAACAGTGTGTTTTTGTTGAAGTGCTTGGTAAATCTCAGCTCAGTTTATGAAGACTTGTGTGTATCCTCTCCACATCAAGGGAGGGGCGGACTAGGTAATAAACTTACACTGGTCAGGCTTCTGACCAGGGCAAGACGGTATATTGCAGGGATGCAAGGCTGGGGGCTTGGGAGATTTGCTCGTGCCTTTCTCTGTGTGATTCTTGAGTGACTCAGGGAGAATTCACACAATTTGGCTGGTGGGGGTGGGGGGGCTCTCCACATGCTGTTGTGCTGAGTGATAGCAGTGCCTGGAGGGGTTTGCTGCTTGTCACTAGCAAAGCATTGTGAGAGACAGCCCAGGCTAGAGAGTTAAGGGGGCATGGCAGTACCCCGGTTTCATGTTGTACCCCAGGGATCCCTTCACAAGGAGTTGTCCATCCTTTATCTCCATTCGATTTGACATGAACACAGTCAGCCGATTCTAGACATGGCTGTACTCGAACTGAATTACATCTGTTGTAAAAGTGTTCATAGGCTCTTTTAGCCTTTTTATCCAGTTTGGCTACTTTCTTCATGACTGGCCACTTTGGAGACAGATTCTTTTCCAAAGTTGGAACAGGAGTTCTGAGTTGTCTTCCTATCAGGAGTTGTGCTGGACTATATCCAGTAACTGCTATTGGTATAGATCTGTAACTCAGAGGAGCAAGTGTGACGGTACCTCCCATAAGGCTTTGTGGGAATATGACATAACTGGAATATGTNCACAGTTGCAGAGCCAGCCTTACTGCCCCGCATTCACCTCACAGCTGCGGCTTCTGTCCTGCAGGACTGGGCCCGGCTCCCTGCTCTGGGCATTGTGACCTGGCACGTGGGGTTGCAGTTCATTTCGAGTTTGGCCTGTCATCACATCCCTTCAAATATCTCTTAGAGTTAACTCAGGTCACCAGGAGGTGACATACCTCAGAAATGTTCCTTTACGCACTTATCTCCCTGACTGGTCATTTGCATATTGTGTATTGTCTGCCTCACAGTGGAGGCCTATCTGCAGAGTGAGCCGGGATGAGTCAACAGATTGCAAAATCGACATGAGACAAAATCTAGAGGAAGAAACAGAACAGCAAGGGCACGTCCTGTTTCTGAATAAAGAGAAAAGATGGGGCTGGGATATCTTGCAGGGGGGGAAAGGAACACACTGAATCCTTCACTTAGGAGGCAAGCTGGCAGCATACTTGTCTCATGAAAGAATGGTCATAACCAATTTGTCTGTAAAACACTGCACGGATTTTGGGTGAACAATATTCTACAAGACATGAAAGTATCTTGTTAATTAAGTCTGGGCACTAGAATGAGTGTTAGAATTTTTTTATATTGTACCAGTGGTTTCCAATACTTCTGCTTGCTAGTACTTGAATCCCTGTGCTTGGTTAAATAAACTCATACTTGATTTCATTGTAAACATATCTAAGTGCTGTGTGTTAAGTGGAGTGGTGATCTGAGGTAGAACTGGTAAGCTGGGCTGTGATGCATCTTTGGAAGCAGTGAATATTGCAAGTGTCCAGGGAACTAGGGGCTGGACAGTCCAGGGAGATATTCAAAGGGTTCAAGGGTTAGTATGTGCCTGTCACTAAGCTGTGGAATAACAGCAGGACCAGTGAAAAGCCTAGAGGGGAGGGCTTGTGTTCCCCTGGGCCAGTGGAGTTGGAAGCTGATCCACAGCAGGCACAGATGAGACTTCCTCAAGCTAAGGGCAGGTGGTAGCGGGATGCCTCACAACTCTGGGTGCACCAAGAAGCATCACAACTAAGCCCAGACCTGTGAAACAGGAGTTGCCACTGTGGGGTGAGTGTGGGGCAGGTTGGCTCTCCTATACCCTGCCGCCCCCATCCCTGGGGGAATCCCCTCTGCACTGGGCCAGGAAGACTGCATGTTGCTTAGGCCAGAGTCCAGTGATGGGTTAATCCAACTCTGGACATGGTGACCCACTGGGAAACACTGGATTAAAGCTAGCTCAGATATGTCTGTATGAGCTGTAATCACACCCCATGACTGCAGTGTAGACGTACCCTTAGAGCTGCTTTACACTGATTGGCAGGGGAGTGAGCATTGGGTCTGTGGGTTCTCCAGCCTCAACTCTGGCGGAGGAATGTCTGGAGTGACGGCTCTGGAAAGTGGGTTGCTGCCATGAGATTTTGTTCTAGCTACACAAGGAACTGAAAACTGGAACCGCATGAGCATCATTCAAATGTTGTATTCTAGGGGTAATTGATCTGGGGGTTTGTCCCTGCTAGCAGCTTGTGGTCTTTTTCTAAATGAAACTTTAGGCCTACATGTGAGGGTGTGAAACATTTACATGCCATGCCGGGGTTAATGCCTCCTTTTGTAAATGTGCCCAGCCCCGCAGTGCTGGTGAGAGCTGGAGAAGCCTGTGCTATGGGGTGCCACACTGTCGAAGGCTGTTTTGGAAAAAGAACGGCACTAGGTCCATAGGATGAGAAACTGGTTGAAACTATGGTATCTTTGTTCAGACTACATAAGGCTAAACCTGGCAGGGGGCTCAGGCTGTGTTTAATCTCCCTGAATGCTGGACTCGTGTTGTCCCTAATCCCAGGAGATTTTGTTCTTGTGAAAATATCTCCAGCATTTTGTCTTCTCCTCTAGGCAGCATGGAAATGTACTCGGGTGGCTCATATACATATACATACTTCACTGATATTCTGAGTCTCCCTCATCTGGGTTATGATTTGAATGTTTTCTGCCTCTGCTCTGACCTCTGTCCATCAATGATTTGATCAAGACGCTTTGTTCTGTTCTGAGATCTCACCCTTATTGTTTGATTTTAGGCCTAACTTCTCCACTTCCTCTATGACTGCAAAGAGACATTGGCCATGCTGGCTTTGCATTGACCCCCTTGTGGGAATATCATTTGTTTGGCACAGGACCTCTTTTAGTCCTCCTAAGGGCTGTGACATTTTCCCTTTTTAGTGTTTGGGGGCTGCTCTCCTCGGGCTCCACACACTACGGGCAGGTGGAGGGTCTGCACCAGCTCCCCGCAGCTGCCCACGCAGCTCTTACCATGGCTGGGCTGCAGTGCCGAGGCCCCCCACCCCACCTGGAGCAAGGTCGGGGAGAGCCTCATGAGCAGCTGTGGGGAGCTGGCGCAAACCCTCCATCTCCACCTGCCCTGGGTCAGGCAGTGAGACCGGGGGGGGGGGGGGGGGGGGGGGGGGGGGGGGGGGGGGGGGGGGGCAGGAATATGGGCCGAGTGCTGCTTTCAGCCCCACCACTCCGTAGGTATGGCAGGGCAGGCTCCCCAGCCCCGCTCCAGCTTCCAGCTTGGCTGGAGCCAGGACCCCCGACTTTTGGGAAGGCTCTGATGCCCTTTTTCAGGGCAGATAATTTGCCAAGTGGTACGTGATTGAAACAAAAGCCTCCAAAACATTCAGGGTGTGTTGAAGGACATCTATATGCAGATTCTCTCCTCAATCTTCTAGACCAGTCCAGACAGCTGGTCCTTCCATGGAGACAGAACACACAGATGTTTGATGGGTTGTACCCTCTCATACAATGCTCTAACCATTGTCTCTCAGGCTTTAGTTTTTCTGTCTGCTTCAGGTAGAGAATGTCATGCTCCTGTACCAGATATGGACCAACTACAGTGCTTGCTTCTGAGCAAGATACACACCAGATGTGTTCCTCCTAAGACCCGCTAATGCTCAACCAGATGTGACTGAAGTTAGCTTAAATAAGGTATGTTACATACATCACCACCTAGTGGCTGAAAGTATAATACAGTTGACCATGTCATTACATCTCCCCCTTTAAGTTCTACATTCCAACCATTTACAATATTTACACTATCATGCTCTTCTTTGAAGCTTGGTATATATCAGTCTGTTAAGTGTCTCAATCATACTGTTTTTCTAATTATGCAACCCAAACGCATAACAACTTGGTCATCTGGCTGTGCATTAGTTGCAGCGACAGGCTGTAGCTGGTCTAGAATCCCTGGGTCTTCTAGATCTGCATTTGCCATCTGTACAGTTTGCTCTGTTGATTGTTCTTTCTGAGGAATAAACAGTAGATGTCAACTGCTTCTGTTAAACTCTCCAGTCTCAGATTCTATCACATATGATCTGGGCATTACATTCTTTTTTTTCCCAGGACAGCGGGAGTGTGGCACTCTGTACCTCAAAGCAGCAGGCTGGAACCCCCATACTCACCCCTGTCATATAAGTATAAATTTCATACAGTGCATGCCATGTAAGATATCATATGAAAGGTTATGATCTGCTGAAACCCACTGTTCTGTCAAAATACATATATCATTAATGTGTGTGACGTTATGAAATTGTGCTGTATGATAGTTACTTTAAATTTGAGATTCTCCACTGTTAGTTACCCAGTGACAACAAAGGAAGTGACCCACTCCCAGAAGGATGTTAAACAACCATTAATCAGCAGAGGAGTGGTAAACACGGGATGTACAATGCTGTAAGAGGGCTGTACAAGCATCACGCAGTGGGGGATTGCACAACTCTGTGACTCAGAAAAGACCACCAGAACATGTCTGGGCTAGTGTATTCTAGGCACATGGACTGAGGATATAAAATAGAGGACAATGGCATCATGCTTTTACCTTCCTCCTCCCCACCTATGCTGGAAGGAGCGAGAATGCTGGGAAGACAAAGACTTGAACTGAGGAGACTAGTCCCAGGCTTAAAGGGGAAACCTGTGTATTAAAAACGGTAACCTACCTGCAACATCCAGTGGAGTGAGAAAAACTACTTGATCCAAATACTGCCTATTCTAATAAGGTTTAAGAGTTAGACTTTTGCGCTTACCTTTTATTTTCTTGGTTAACTATCTCTGACCTTTTGTGCCTGCCACTTATAATCACTTAAAATCTCTCTTTCTGCAGTTAATAAACCTGTTTTATATTTTTACCTAAAACAGTGTGTTTTTGTTGAAGTGCTTGGGAAATCTCAGTTCAGTCTACAAAGACTTGTGTGTATCCTCTCTGCATCGAGGGAGGGGCAGACTGGGTAATAAACTTACACTGGTCAGGCTTCTGACCAGGGCAAGATGGTATATTCCAGGGATGCAAGTCTGGGAGTTTGAGAGATTTGCTCGTGCCTTTCTCTGTGTGATTCTTGAGTGACTCAGGGAGCAATTTGGATGGTGGGGGGGAGGGGCGCTCCACATGCTGTTGTGCTGAGTGATAACAGTGCCTGATGGGGTTTGCTGCTTGTCACTAGCAGAGCATTGTGAGAGACAGCCCAGGCTAGACAGTTAAGGGGGCACAGCAGTACCCCAGTTTCATGTTGTACCCCAGGGATCCCTTCACAAGGAGTTGTCCATCCTTTATCTCCATTTGATTTGACATGAATATGGTCACCAGATTCTAGACATGGCTGTACTCAAACTGAATGACATCTGTTGTATAAGTGTTCATAAGCTCTTTTAGCCTTTTTATCCAGTTTGGCTACTTTCTTCATGATTGGCCACTTTGGAGACAGATTATTTTCCAAAGTTGGAACAGGAGTTGTGAGTTGTTTTCCTATCAAGACTTGTGCTGGACTATATCCAGTAGCTGCTATTGGTATAGATCTGTAACTCAGAAGAGTAAGGAATGGATCTTTCTGCTGTAGGATTTTCTTGGCTATCTGTACAATTCTCTCAGCCTCTCTGTTTGTGGGTAATGTGGGCCACTAATAATATAATTAAAATCATATTTCATTCAGAACAACTTAAATTCTGCTGCAGTGAACTGTGGTCTGTTGTCTATCACTAGTTCTTCTGAAATACCAAAGTGAGGAAAAGTGCACTTCAGTTTCTCAATAATACTGTGGCATGTTATGTCTTTCAAGTACATTCTTTCTATAGAGCTGGAAAAATAGTTCACAATACCTGTGATGTCCTCTGAATTTGCATAAATCTGCAGCTAGTATTTTCCAATGTCTCTCAGGTAGACTGTTGTTATTAAAGGGTCTTTGTGTTGGGTTGATCTGTTAATTCTACAGTGTTCACATACAGATAATTTATTCTTTATTCTTTCTGTCCACATTGACTGGTTGGCATGTTTGTGGCATTTAGTTAATCCTTAATATCCTTCATGGATGAGGTTTAGGATTTCTCCTCTCATTTCATTTGGAATTATGATACAATTGCTTTTAACCATGAGTTCATTTGACTCTCTATATTGTCCATGCTCCGCAAATTAGTCTCTTGTCATGTCCATAGTGTCCTTTAGATACTTGGGCCTGCAGCCCCAATGTAACTTAGAACTTCCTGAAGTTGCATATCTGTCCAGATTAATGTTTGTAGTTGGGGTTGTCTTTTATCTGACACTGGTCTGTATGTGTCCATAGCATCCATGTGTACACCTTTATGTCATCTTCGAGCTCACAGGTAACTGAGTGTGATTCCAGGGTCTGTGACAGAGTGTCTGCTACTACCAGATTTTCCCAGGAGCATATTTATCAATTGGGTTAAACTGCACTAACCTTATCAAAAGACTTTAGCATCTCAGTGGCACTTGATCCAGGTCTTTCCCATTGATGAGGATTACAAGCAGTTTATGGTCTGTTATTAGTGTAAATGAATCCAATCCACACTGATATCTGTAAAAGTTCTCACATGCCCATACATGTCCCAGGCACTCCTCTTCGATCTGTGCACGTCGTTTTTCTGCATCTATAAGGGTGCAAGAGCAAAATGCCACTGGCTTCCAATCAGAGCAATGTTGTTGCATCAATACACCACCCAGGCCAGAGCTGCTTGCATCTGCCTGAACCACTGTGGATTTGTTGACATCATAGTACTTGAGAACTGGAGCCATTTAGATCATTTATTTTATCCTTTTCAAGGCAATTTCTTGATTTGGCCCCCATAGCCAAGAGGTATTGGACTTTAACAGTGGTAATTCAGTGGTTTTGTCATTGCAGAAAGGTTTGTAGGTATCCACCAAGGTAATTTACTATCCCCAGTACATGTCTCAGTTCGGTTACATGTGTTGGTGCATTCAATTCTCAAATTGCTTTTACTGTCTCAGGGCTAGGACTGATTCCATCTTTGTTTAGTGTCAGTCCCCAAAACTTCATTTGGGATAGGCAGAAAATGCATTTTTCCTTGTTTAGAGTCAGTCAAGACTGAGTGATTAGGCTTTGGACTTCACTGAGGGCTTTGTTGTTCCCTCTGGGGAGGAAGTCATGTAGTGTTCAGAGGATGTATTGTTCTCTCACAACTGCTTCATTACATTTTTTAAGATCACACAGATTCATATATTCCCATTTTTCTTTTGGGGAACACCATGCTGTTGGCTCAGAGATCTTCTTGGTTATGTCAATCTGCTCCATTCTCTTTAACTCAGTTTCCACTTTATGAAGTAAATGGATATGAATCCTACAGGGTGTATATACACTTACACATCTTCAGTATTGTTTTTTAAGGTTTCAAAAGTCCAATATCACCAAATATTCCATCAAGTTCTTCCACCTTTCTCACTAGGCCCATCATGGCTGCCATGCTGGGGCTGAGAAGGCTGTTGGTCTGTGTTTCTTTGATAACATGCATCTGAATTCACAGCTTTTGGAGTTGTCTACAATACAAAATTATATTGACTTAAATTAGGTCGACCTACAGCCACCGTAGTAATTAAACTAGCTGTTGGTGTCCACGCTACCTCCTTTTGCTGGTGATGTGTGTCCTCAACAGAAGCTCTTGCACTGAGTGAAGTGGGGCATTGTGGGGCACTGACAGCCACAGTGTGGGGCACTGACAGCCACACGGGGCTCACAGATGGAGCTCCCCCCACCCACACCATCCTTCGACTGACAACCTAAACTGTGAGCCAAGCACAGGGTTCAATTTCACAGGAGGGAGCCTACCAGCAGTTAAATTGACATTCTTGTCAGTTTCATGGCTGCTATTAGTTGAAGTTTGGTCTCCTGCTCTAGTTGTCAGCCCCTGTGGGGTTCACAGCTGGAGGCCCCTCCTTGACAACAGACCGAGTTCTCAGCCCTATGCAGTGTTCAGAGATGGAGGTCGGGGAACTCACCTCGCAGGCATGAGGTTCAGGTTCTAGCCCCCACTCTACCTGATGCGGAGAAGGTATTTGAATTCAGATATCCTGCACTACAGACAAGTGTGCTGGTGTGATTTTTTTCTCATTTTGAAGCTGTTTCACTTGTAATAAATAACTTTAACAGAAGTGAAGAGAAAAGCTGAGTATGCTCAAGATGGACACACTACTGTGCCATCTTGGGCCTAGGAGTTAGAGAAGGAACTGAGGGCGGTTTGCCCCACACGCACCTATATAGCCTTAGTGTCTGCCATGAGGAGGCACAGGGAACATACATGGGCCAAATGGAAATCTCCGATCAAGGCCTCGAGAGGTGTATGTGCATCTGGAGTGGAGCACCCATAGGACATTACTTGAAGAAGGACTGTCAGGTAGTTTCTGGTGTGTAGAGGCATGGGCATGGTTTCGGGGTTGTGGGGGGGCATTGCCCCTCCAAACAGAGGCGAGGCATGGAGGGGCTGTGGAGTTATGTGCCACCTTCTCATTTATGCGAACGTTGAGCTGCCCTGCTCGGCCTGCTGGCGGGGAGAGGTGCCGCACTGCCCTGCTCTGTCCTTCCCACACAGTGACCTCCTCTTTCCTCGGCATGGTTCCTGCTCACTTGGCCCCTTGTCCCCTGCAGCTGGCCCCGGGAGGGGACAGGATGGGGGAGGAATGGAGCTGCTTTTCTTGCTGCTGCCTCCTGTGTCCTAGGGCCCTCCAGGTTACTGTACAAAGGTGAGTGCCCATGGGCGGGCAGGGCAAGGGGATGGGGTTGTGGAAGAGACAGTGGTGAAAGGGGGTGAGATAGGGCAGAGGACAGTGGATAGGGGAAGGGGGTTGGGATGGGGAAGAGATAGAGAAACAGGAATGGGGGTGGGGGAAGCATATGTTGTCCCCTTGGCAGCAGCAGGAGCCCCAGCCCCAGCCAGGAGGCAGTTGCAGCAGCACCAGAAGGCACCAGATCAGCACCATTGCTGCAGCAGCTGGTGTCAGAGTGGCCGCAGCTCCTGTGCTCAGGTGACCACAGCAGACAGCAGCAGCTGGGGCTCTCCTGTTAAGCCAGCCCAGCCCCCTCAGCACTGGCAGCCCAGGTACCACTCCAGGCAGGGGGAGAGAGCCAGTGAGCCAAGGGAACTAGCTTCAGTGTGCACGTGTGTGTGTGTGTGTGTGTGTGTGTATGCACGTGCCCTTTGCCGACTCCCCTCCACATATAGCAGTCAGACTACAGCTATGCATAGAGGGGAAGTGAGTAGGTAGATGTGCCAGAAGATGCGGGTGCAGGACATTGTGGGAATGGCATTGGAGGATTATCTAGCCATGATGCCAGGTCCATGTTTTTGCTGTCCCCACACTGCAAAGTGGGCAGGTAAGGGGGTAGGTCAAATATTAACATATGCTTCACC
The DNA here is from genome assembly GCA_003942145.1 of Platysternon megacephalum. NCBI lineage: Eukaryota > Metazoa > Chordata > Testudines > Platysternidae > Platysternon > Platysternon megacephalum. The sequence goes on from QXTE01000462.1 coordinate 140,301, forward strand.
CCATGCCACCAGCCAAGCACACCAGCATGGATTCAGGGCCCTACATGTGTGTTTAAGGGCTTTTAATGTGGATGGTAGAGGCGGTTCAACAACACCACATGGCACAACTCGTGGAAAGGCTGCAGTATAGACACATCCTTAGGCCTTGCAATGCTGGGTGGAGAAACACCTAAATACCTTTATAAATCTGGGCCTAGGCCACTCATTATCCACTATTGGTTTTCAGCTGTTCACAAGCTGTTCTGAGCCATCCTACTGTAAGGGCATCAATCTAACAATTTACACAACTTACGTTCCTTCAGCGAGCTGGGTATCCAGCAGATCTTGCTGAACATTAGTTATAAACAAAAAATGTTACAAGTTTTGGCTTTTGAATAGTTGGCTCAGCTGCACCAGAACATAAGAATGTATTAGGTATTCATAAGTATTCAACAGATGCTTTGGATGAACAATTCTTAGCACATGGAATGTTTCCAAACTGTTCACGTTGACTATTTTCTATTCACTATTTGTGGTGTGTGATTGGTCCCAGAGTAACACGTCTGCTCCTTGACTCAATGAATGCAACTTTTAGAGAACAATACAAGATGAAAAGTGAATAATGACCAAATAATGAATTTCTGATACAAATTCATGAAACTTCTGGGATTTGGAAATTATTTAGAAGAGTCCCAGGCAGTCATCTGAATAGTCTGACCTCATGAACAGCAGCACATGGAACTAGAGCAGTTTGAGAATATTTGTAAATCTTTTTCATTATTCAACCAGTTCTACTATGAAGCCTCCATTTGGAGAAATTAAGGTCACATGAGGTCACCAGTTCTAGTGAATCAAATTTATCCAAGAGAATTGCCAAAACCAAGTGATTTCATAACAAGAGCTGACCACTGAGAGCCACATCCAGCTGTGTGGGGGATGGTGTCTTCTTGTGTGTATTGCTGGTGGAGTGCAGAGCAACACCTGTGCTCCAGACTACAGTTAACATTGCCTGAGCCTTTCCATTTTAAAGGGATTCTTTCCACCTCTTTGTAACTTTTTGTCTTTCAGGCTGAAATGTTCTAACCTACACTCTCCTTAAGGTGATTAAAGAAAAAAATCAGCCAAAACAGGCCAGACATTTGTAAACACAAAGAAAAAAATACACTTTTACATTGTTAAAACAAAACAAAACACACCTTATATTGAACAGCAATAGCATCTCTGGGGTTTGGTGTAGAAACTAGAAATTTAGCAGAGTTGTTGCAGATACTGCAACTGCAGATACGCTGTTAGCACAGAGAAAATCTTGTAGGGATTTGGCCTAGTGATAAGAGGTTTTTTTTTAAATGGACTTTGTTAATGACGTATTAATGTGCACTCAGAATGAGACATATAGAGATATAGATACAAATAATTAAAAAGATTGTACATATTACTGTAGTGTTCAGAAGCCCCCAGTCTGGATTAGGGTCCTGAACACTGTACATTGAGGATTGTACAAACATATATGTTTAAAGATATTCCCTGCTCTGCAAACTCTTACAGTCTATAAATATACAGACGCCCCCCCGGGTTACGCAAACTCGATTTACGCAAATCCGCACTTACGGAAAAAGTTCCTTAAGCTAGAAATAGGTGGGTTTTTTGGGGGTTTTTTGAGTAATGGTCGGGTATACGTTTCTGACTTATGCAAAATTCGAGTTACGCAAGGTGTTCTGGAATGGAACGCTTGCATAAGTCGGGGAGCGTCTGTATATGAGTGAGAGAAAGCACACACACCCCAAGAGACAAATTACCGGGGTTTCACAGTTCTATTTACAGCTGTATGTTTTTATGAGTGCACAGGTGTGATTTTCAGCTGCTGTTATCTCTTATAAGCATGTTTATATAAGAGATGGAGCTAATAGTAGAGTTTACACAAAGGGGAGGACGGAGCGACATTGCCCGAGGGAAAATGAGTGGTGGGAAAGAAACCACTTTCTTCCTCACTCAGGCCCTGAGGGAGTTTGAGACTTGTACAGATGAGGTACTGTGGTTTCTGCAGTTCAGTCTGAGTTTTATAAGCATTAATCTCTGTATCTCGCATGAGAGAATGTTGGGACCCCTTTTTTAAGCACACACCTGAGTCAAATCTCTCTGGATTAGGGTGTGTGTGTGTGCACGTGCATGTGTGTGCACTTTCCTGTATGCACCAAAAAGTCTGTTTCAAAAGGTTCCTCTGGTAGTCAGAAATGTACTAAGGGCATATCTACACTGGCAGAGCTCCAGCACCGTCAGTTCCAGCACCGCTCAGAGAGCGCAGAAGGGAAACTGCTGTTGTCACACTGTCAGCTGCCTGCGCAATAGCGGGTTCACACTTGTGGCACTTGCAGCGGTATTCAGAGCGGTGCACTCTGGGCAGCTATCCCACAGAGCACCTCTTTTTCTTCTGCTGCTAAGACTTATGGTAAGGCTGAGGGTGTCGTGGGGCATCCTGGGTCCTGTGCCAATGACCTGTGATGCATTGATTCGCATCCCAGCAATCCCCGTGCTTCCGTCCGCATTTGGTGCCATCTTTCAACGGTTTGTGTACTGTGTGCCCTGCCTCTTTGGGCTGCAGGAATGGATCCCGAACTGTTGACCAATATGCTGATCACTCTGACCAACACATCATGAGTGGCAGTGGAGTTATTCTTTAAACTACAAAGGCAAGAGGAGTGCAACCACACGTAGTAGCTATGACATGAGATTGCTTGTGGCATTCACGGAGTTGCTGACCACAATGGAACGCCGCTTTTGGGCTCAGGAAACAAAAGCACTGAGTGGTGGGATCACATCATCATGCACGTCTGGGATGATGACCAGTGGTTGCAGAACTTTCAGATGAGGAAAGCCACATTCATGGGACTGTGTGATGAGCTCGCCCCAGCCCTGCGGCGCAAGGACATGAGAATGAGAGCTGCCCTGCCATCGGAGAAGCATGTGGCGATTGCACTGTGGAAGCTGGATACTCCAGACTGCCACCAATCTGTCGCTAATCATTTAGGAGTGCAAAAGTCTACCATTGGACTCATGTTGACGGAAGTGTGCAGGGCCATTAATCGTATCCTGCTCCGAAAGACCATGACTCTGGGCAACGCGCGTGACATTGTAAATGGCTTTGCACAAATGGGCTTCCCTAACTGCGGAGGGGCGATAGATGGCACGCATATTCCAATTCTGGCACCAGACCACCTAGCCACCGAGTACAATAATCGCAAGGGGTATTTCTCAATGGTTCTCCAGAGGCTTGTGGATCACCATGGGTGTTTCACAGACATTAATGCAGGCTGGTCCAGAAAGGTGCATGACACACGCACCTTTTGGAACACTGGCCTGTTCAGTGCCTGGTTTCTATGGTGCTGGTGCTCTATAAACACCTAGAGACAGAAAGGGTATTTCCATGAAGCACGGTAAGTTTCATGCAGGGTGAGGGAGCTAATGTTCCAGGTGTTTGACTGGGACCATAGTACAGGGACATGATCCCAAATTATTGGACTTGGTTATCTGGGGCCATTGAATACAAATCACATTTGGGGACAGTTCCCCAAATCAGGAAGAGGCAACAGGTGTCTCAGCAGGAGGAAGTGCTTCAGGGGACTCAAGCGCCACAGGGTTGTGGCTGGAATAGGGTGACCAAATTTCCCAAACGGAAAACAGGACACCGCGAGGGACTGGCCTGAGCTGCTCACCTGAGCCACCCTCCCTGCGCTGAGCTGGGACCGCTGCTCACTCAAGCCCTGCCTGCCCCCTGCACGAGGCTGTTGCTGCCTGCTTGAGTCCTTCCTGCCCCCCATGCGAGGCTGTTGCTGTGTGCCGGAGCCCTGCCTACCCCCTACCTGAGCCCTGCCCCTCCCCCTGTGCAGGGCTACCATTGCCCCTTCCCCTCACCACACCATAAGAGCACCATAAGAGCTAAACAGTGAAATCCTTGCTGATCTTAAATGCAAAAAAGAAGCTTACAAGAAGTGGAAGATTGGACAAATGACCAGGGAGGAGTATAAAAATATTGCTCAGGCATGCAGGAGAGAAATCAGGAAGGCCAAATCACACTTGGAGTTGCAGCTAGCAAGAGATGTTAAGAGTAACAAGAAGGGTTTCTTCAGGTACGTTAGCAACAAGAAGAAAGTCAAGGAAAGTGTGGGCCCCTTACTGAATGAGGGAGGCAACCTAGTGACCGAGGATGTGGAAAAAGCTAATGTACTCAATGATTTTTTTGCCTCTGTCTTCACGAACAAGGTCAGCTCCCAGACTGCTGCACTGGGCAGCACAGTATGGGGAGAAGGTGACCAGCCCTCTGTGGAGAAAGAAGTGGTTCGGGACTATTTAGAAAAACTGGACGAGCACAAGTCCATGGGGCCGGATGCGCTGCATCCGAGGGTGCTAAAGGAGTTGGCGGATGTGATTGCAGAGCCATTGGCCATTATCTTTGAAAACTCATGGCGATCGGGGGAGGTCCCGGATGACTGGAAAAAGGCTAATGTAGTGCCCATCTTTAAAAAAGGGAAGAAGGAGGATCCGGGGAACTACAGGCCAGTCAGCCTCACCTCAGTCCCTGGAAAAATCATGGAGCAGGTCCTCAAGGAATCAATTCTGAAGCACTTAGAGGAGAGGAAAGTGATCAGGAACAGTCAGCATGGATTCACCAAGGGCAAGTCATGCCTGACTAACCTAATTGCCTTCTATGAGGAGATAACTGGGTCTGTGGATGAGGGGAAAGCAGTGGATGTGTTATTCCTTGACTTTAGCAAAGCTTTTGATACGGTCTCCCACAGTATTCTTGCCGGCAAGTTAAAGAAGTATGGGCTGGATGAATGGACTATAAGGTGGATAGAAAGCTGGCTAGATCGTCGGGCTCAACGGGTAGTGATCAACGGCTCCATGTCTAGTTGGCAGCCGGTTTCAAGCGGAGTGCCCCAAGGGTCGGTCCTGGGGCCGGTTTTGTTCAATATCTTCATTAATGATCTGGAGGATGGCGTGGACTGCACTCTCAGCAAATTTGCAGATGACACTAAACTGGGAGGAGTGGTAGATACGCTGGAGGGTAGGGATAGGATACAGAGGGACCTAGACAAATTAGAGGATTGGGCCAAAAGAAACCTGATGAGGTTCAACAAGGACAAGTGCAGAGTCCTGCACTTAGGACGGAAGAATCCCATGCACTGTTACAGACTAGGGACCGAGTGGCTAGGCAGCAGTTCTGCAGAAAAGGACCTAGGGGTTACGGTGGACGAGAAGCTGGATATGAGTCAACAGTGTGCCCTTGTTGCCAAGAAGGCTAACGGCATTTTGGGCTGTATAAGTAGGGGCATTGCCAGCAGATCGAGGGACGTGATCGTTCCCCTCTATTCGACATTGGTGAGGCCTCACCTGGAGTACTGTGTCCAGTTTTGGGCCCCACACTACAAGAAGGATGTGGAAAAATTGGAAAGAGTCCAGCGGAGGGCAACAAAAATGATTAGGGGGCTGGAGCACATGAGTTATGAGGAGAGGCTGAGGGAACTGGGATTGTTTAGTCTGCAGAAGAGAAGAATGAGGGGGGATTTGATAGCTGCTTTCAACTACCTGAAAGGGGGTTCCAAAGAGGATGGATCTAGACTGTTCTCAGTGGTACCAGATGACAGAACAAGGAGTAATGGTCTCAAGTTGCAGTGGGGGAGGTTTAGATTGGATATTAGGAAAAACTTTTTCACTAGGAGGGTGGTGAAGCACTGGAATGGGTTACCTAGGGATGTGGTGGAATCTCCTTCCTTAGAGGTTTTTAAGGTCAGGCTTGTCAAAGCCCTGGCTGGGATGATTTAGTTGGGATTAGGTCCTGCTTTGAGCAGGGGGTTGGACTAGATGACCTCCTGAGGTCCCTTCCAACCCTGATATTCTATGATTCTATGATTCTATGAAATGGGACAAATGCCCACTTTTGCCAAAAAAGTCAGGACAGCCAGGACAGGGCTTAAAAAAGGGACTGTCCTGGCCAAAATGGGACGTATGGTCCCCCTAGGCTGGGGAGAACCCAGTGTACTTACAATGGGCTGCTGCAATGTGGCAACTGCCATGTAAATTATTCATTGGTCATATGCATGTTGTGGTTTGTATTCATCCCTATAACAACAAGGTAGCTAAAGGGGTTCAGGGAGCAAACGTGAATCATCCCCATTATAAAACAGCACTAACACTGTACTCAACTGTCTAGTGTATGTGTGCACTGCAGGGCATTGTTGGATGGAATCAGAAGTGCTTAGTTGTAGGCCCTATACTGGTAACAGCTAGTGGAGAATCTCCTTTAGCTCCAGTCATTGAGGCCTGGGGTTTTGGGGTAGGAGAAGCCAAGTCTTATGGGCACAGTCACAGTACAGCCCTGACGGGCCATGCAGTGCAGGAGAGTGACAATGGGGAAGTCCTTGGGTGCCACAGATTTGTTCTAATATTTATAATCAGTAATCCTGTTTTAAACCCCTGTCTGCCCCCATTTCCCAGTTGGTTGATTCTTGTCATTCAGGGAGCTTGGGCAATGGTGGGAAGTGACCTGACTGAAAGGAGAAGATAAAACTTTGCTGCAAGGCAGCTGTGCAGGAAGCATTCACTGTCTGTAGAGAGAGATTGAACCCAGATGTCTTTTGGGGCACGAGGATCTTGTATCTCAGGATTGTCTATATCAAAGGGAAAATAACCCTGACAATAAAACCCCAATCACTCCCATCCTGCATTTAACACTGTGGCAGTTCTCAAACACCTTTCTGACAGATCTGCCTCTATCTTCTATTTTCCACATCATTAATTCAGAGCATATTCATTTCTGACTCAAATACTACAGCACAGCGACTCCTCCAGGAAGATGGTTGTACCTGCAATGGAAACAAAATCCATTGCTGTTAATGTCCCTCAGAAACCTCACTGCCTGGGAAAGAGAAAACCAAAAAGCTCAAGAGGATGCAATTGGCACTGATTTCAACTGGAAATGCATCTACTTTTCTGAGCAGGACGATTGAAAAGGATGTTGCCATCATGGAGACAACTTACAATAGAGTCAAATATCTTGCTCTGGACAGACAGCAGTGGGAAAAATGGTTTGTCTCATGTACCACTAGGAGATTCTAAAGCTAAAGCTAGGAGATGCTAAAGCTGAAAAACAAAGCTACGCCTCTGAGCGCAGAATTGGACTGAAGAGGCTTAGGACATAGAGTTCCTTCAGAACAGTGAGGGAAACACAGGAACACCAGACATGAAGGAATGAAGGAGTGAATAAAGAATGAAACAAAAAACCTAAAAGAATGAAACATAGCAAAAGAAACAAAGAAAAGAATCAAAGAAAGAGTGACTTTACCAAAGAATGAAAGAACAAAACAGAGGCAGACACAAGAATGGTTCATTACTGGGTGGAGCTACCCACAGTGAGGAGGCACTTCATGAAATGTTAAACATGGTGTTCTGGTCTGCCCTAGCCTTAGTGTTCCCTATGGGGAATGGGGGGGCGGGACACAGTAATACACAGGCTACACACACAGCAAGTGGCATTATGGTGGGGGGAGGGGACTAGGAGAACTGCCTGTGAGGGACATTTGCCCATAGCTTAGCAGGCAGGGGTCAGGGATGCCCAGTCTTCTGAGGCCAACCCCCTCCTGCTCTGTGGTTGGAGCCTGCAAGGTCCCCTACAGATCATGTTTGTCACATTTACCAAGCACTGGATCTCCTGAGGAGAAAGAGTCTTATTTGGGGTCCAATTTAGCTTTGTTGCCAGCTTTACTCATCCCCAGCTGAGTGGATTTCAGCACTTGTAGGAAAAATCCTAACTAGCTTCCACAATGATTGGAATGAGACAGAAAGAATGTTCCCTCTTCTCAGGGGTCAGGGCTTTCTACCATACCTCAACTAGCTGGGACTTGATCAGGGTGTCCTTCCATCCTATCTCCAGCTCCCGGGATGTCTCATTCCCACAGGCTCCAGCGTTTGGCTTCGTCTCGGCACTAACCACGAAATTCACGATTCCTGAGATAATTGCCCATGTACCAAACCAGAGTGAGAGACAATTAAAGCCCGAGTGACTCAAACTAGTGCTCGCTTCATGCTAAACTGATCAGACTCAGCCCCGGCAGAGAGATTTTCATCCACAGGACACTGCACAGACATTACCCATCCTTGTCATGTGAGGTAGGGAAGCTGAGCTCTTCAGCCAAGCAGGCAACATCAAGTCCTTCCAACAATGGAGCTCTGAGCCCTGTAGCCCAGACTGACAGAGTGGGGAGGGAGCTCTTGTGGCATCCAGCACGCCAACTCTCAGTCACAGGTAAACAAATGACACCAGGGCCAGCTCTAGACACCATCAAAACAAGCACGTGCACGGCACTCCGCCCCCCCCCCCTTTTTTTGCACTCTCGGTGCTTGGGGTGGCAAAAAACCTAGAGCCCGCCCTGAATGGCACTGACAGGAGAGTGGGGCACACATAGCAAAGAGAGGGACAGAGCAGGTGACTGTGCGGGGTAAAGACAGAAAGAGAGGCAGAGTGAGCACCAGACACTCAGAGTTTACCCAAAACTGTGGGTGAAGTCGTCCAGATGTGGTTTCTCCTCTCATCGGCGTACACACAACCATTGTCACCTTTGGGGAGAAGGGCTGGGCTTGGTAACCTGGGAACTGGCCAACGAAGTATTGACCTGAGAGCAGGAGAGACATACTGGTGTGGTGCAGGCTGTGTGTGACACGGGTGCTGCTGCTCTGCTCAAGGGGTGAGCATTAGAGGAACTCCCATTACCCCCATCTCTGCTGGGACTCAGTACTGACTGTTCAGGACAGTAATGTCAGGGGTAGGGGAGGGTCCTTCAGAGAAGACAAACTGAGCTCCCTCTCGCCTATGTCCAGCAGGTTCCCAGCACTGCCATGGCAAGGCGGTACCGCACACAGGCACACTGCTGTGTGCAAAGTCTTGCCCTGGGCCAGAGAGGTGAAGCAAAACTCCCTACTGTCCTCTCTCATGGCCTGACCAGGGCAAAATAAACACTCCATGGCAGTTCTCAGAGGTAACCTAGTGTCCTGGCCTGGGTTTGTTCACATGTGTGCACGCGCACTCCCTGCCAAGGAAGCAGCACCTACACGAAGGGAGCAGAGAGGGAGTGGGACAGAACACACCTGGATGCATTTGTCCAGGTAGTTGAAGATGTTAGCTCTAAGGAGGAAGTCTTCCCCATGGATGATGGAGTAGGGCAGGGTCAGGTCAATGAAGAAAGGCTGGAAGGCTGTCAGGGAGACAGGCACAGAGATCCCGAATCCAGCCTCCTCCTCCAGGCAGAAGGCGTCGGCTTTCCATTCGGTGATGGTGTTGGGGATGGTGAATGAGACGCTGGCATTCCCAGTGGAACTGAGAGATAATCTTTAAGCTAGAGACTTTGGGTTGGATTTTCAAAAGCACCTAAGTCACTGGGAGTTTGGCATCTAACTCCCATCAGTATTTTTGAGAATTCCACCTCTTACCAATGTTTAAACCATTGCTTGTATACTATATTTGGGGGTTTAATGCACAGTAATTTTGTGTGTGAGAGAGAGTGAAGGTCTTAGCTATGAATATTACCTTTGGAAGGATGATTTTGAACAGAATTGACATTTTTAGTAATTAGGTAACTGACTAAATTCCTAAGCTTTAACTTTAGTATTACATTGGTTGAACCGTTGTGGATGTTCCCATAATATAATTGGCAAATCAACAAAGGTCTGGGAATCTAAGGGAATCCCTAATCCTTGGGGTGGGACAAAAATTTCCAGCCCAGATTTATATAGAATATGATAGCTTCTTTATGTAACAAGACTGTCAGACTTGGAGTAACTGATTTGGTCTATTGCCTATTGACAGATTTTAACTTTCCTTGTCAAATTCATTCTTTTTAATTTTGTAAAAGACCCTACCAAAAACCTTCTTTATTTTGTTTTCTGTAATTCTCCCAAATTATTTTTGCTAATGAAACTTGTACATTTACAATTCTCCTCCAGTCTGTACTTTAGCTAAGGAACAGAGGCACAAGAACTGTGAGAAAAGTGGCATTTAATTAAAATGACTTAACTAATGTGTGTTTTATACCTTTATTGTCTTCTCTGATTTGACACCTGAAAGATCTTCTAAAGACAGATTTTGGAGGTAGAGACACAATCAGGACCGCCGAGAGCGGGTTTGGGCCCCGGTGAAAATTTTTTTTCGGGCCCCCCAGCAAGGGCGGACCGGCTAAACGGGGCTGACGAGGGGGGAAGGGGAAGCAGGGGAAGCCGCCCTTCTGGACCGCCGGGCCCCGGTAATTTGTATCGGCTTCCCCCCCGTCTCGTCGGCCCTGGACACAATACTGGTAATAACAGAAAAGTCTCTGGTTTTGCCAGAAAAAACTGTGAAAGAAATTAGCTCTGAGAAAATAGTTAGCATGAACATTGACTTATTCACAGACAATAAATTATAAAGAAGGATCTGGGAAATGCTACCCAGAATCTAGAATCCGAAATTAATTGAAATGTCAGAATCCCGAGAGGCTGAGCAATATATAAACTCAAAAGAAGTCCAGGAGGTTGACTCTCTGGTCTCTAGTTGAAGGGAATTGTCTCTTGATGCCAACAAATTGAAGCAGTATGAACACTCCCAAAAGAGGGCACTGGTCCAGGAACATATAATACTGACCCTGGGTAAAAATGTCACTCTCAGACATAGCTGAAGAGATTAATAAAACATAACAGGAATTAATCATACACAACATGGATATAAATGATCTTATAGGTCTTACTTTTTAGGTAGACTTTGAGCGGAGTAAGAACACTGAACTATAGAATCTGTCTTACCACCATAGAAAGCAGTGGTAATGATGACCATAGTATTCCAGGGCAGTTAGACCTTGAGGAACTGTATGTCTTTTTAAGGGTTAAAACAGAGCATGATAACTCTGAGAGAATTCCCCTGGATAAAATCATCATCCTCGTGCAGAAAGCAAGCCACATCCTGCAAAGGGGGTAGAAGGGTCCAAGAGACCGGCTAAATAGAATCAGTCCTTGAATCCTGAGACTGACAAAATATGTTTCAACGGCCTTTACCTTAAGCCTGGAAATTCTAGGGATCCACCAATAACACCCCATTGACAGGCGTGGCTAGGTAGGGAAGGGGGCTGGAACTGCGACTTTAATGAATGCCTTCCCACAGCTCTCGAGAGGGTCCGGCAGAAGGATGTTACATGCAGTGGATGGGTTGGATCTGTCACTGCCTTTCTGACTCACCAGTGAAACTGATCAAAACATTTCAAAATACATATTTTTTGATGAAAAAAGGAACACCTTTTCATGATTTTTTCCTCCAATTTTCAGCTAGCTCTACTCATCAGGCACATAACAAAACCAATAGTGTGGCCAGAACATTGGATCAGGACATCCACAGAAGGCTTATCTGCCCAGAAACCTAGATGCCAACACAGCTGGCTACAGCCTGTGTTAGATCAAATTCTAGATGCCAGGTGAAGCTTTGGGGATGTTACTTTTCCTTACACAGAAGGATTAAGATCTTTATGTATTCATAATAATGAAGTGTGTCCACAGCAAGTATAATGAATCAAATGACACTTGGCACAGGTCACCTTTCCTTCAATTGATCCTTCTCAATGTATTTTCCACCCCTTTTCCAGGGCTGGCCTTACCACGAGGCAAACTGAGGCGGCCGCCACAGGTACCAGACTGTGGGGAGGCGCCACTAAGACCCAGAGTGTAGAAAATTGTGTCTGCTGCTGGTGCATATGTATTCTCTCTGCGCTAGATGCAAAGAGATGGTGGCGTGCTGTGCTGGGGGAAGGCGGGCACAAGAGACATAACAGGCAGGCAGGAGAAAAGGTGAGAGGGAATAACAGAAAGCAGCAGGGGCTGCAGGGAGAGAGAGGAGGAGGAGCGTCTTCTGTCCCTCTCTAGCCCCCCCAGGAGCCTGGACTGATTAACACCAGCTTCTCAGGGAGCTTCCTGTTTCCTTCTGCTTCCCTGAACCCACTTGAGGAGAACAGGCAGTCAACTGAAGTAGTAGGAGCCAGTTAGGCCCTTAAGACGCTGATATCTTCCCTCACTCAGGCCCTGCTACCTTCAATTGAGCGTTGAGAGCCACTATAGCTGGCACAGAACAGCATTCAGAAAAAGAAAGAAAGCAAAGGAAGCTTTTCTAGCTAAGCAGGAAGGAGCTCTCCTGAGATACATAGACACAAATGTCCACGGTGAGCCTTCCGGCCCCAGTGAGGATGTGAGTGGTGAGGAGATGCCTGATCTTCCAGTTAGTCAGAGTGCAGGTGACCTGGCAGCTACTGCAGCATCCATATCTCCATCTCAAATGGATGTAACCATGCACATTCCTGAAGAAAAGTGTAGATCAGAGAAGAGTGTGGTGGAGGCGCAAGAAACAGCTGCTGCTGAGTTTAGTTCCTTAAGTCTAGATGATCCAGGACTGTGGACCCACTTGAGCAGTAGCCTGAGGGACTTCCTTGTACTGCATGGGCCACAGCAAGTGAAAAACTTCATGTTCCCCAAAGACAATGAAAATAGAAGTTTCCATCCAACACATTACTGGCGTGAAATCCCCAATGGTGACAAAGTGGAGAGGCCATGGCTTATGTACTCAAAAACCCAGAATGCTGCATACTGTTTTTGTTGCAAACTCTTCCAGTCTAATGTTCCAGCCACATTGGGTTCTACAGGAACAAAGGACTGGAAAAATCTGGCTAGAAATCTGGCATGCCATGAGAAGGCAGCAAATCACCAGAGAGCATTCCATAGGTGGAAAGAGCTTGAGATGAGACTAAGGTTAAAGGCCACCATAGATGATCAGCATCAAGAGAAGATTGCATCAGAGTCTCTTTACTGGCAAAATGTTCTGAAAAGGCTCATTGCCATTGTGAGAATGCTTGCTACCCAAAACCTAGCACTGCGTGGCACTTCAGATCAGCTGTATGTGCCAAACAATGGAAACTTCCTTAAAATTGTGGAGCTGATGCCTGAGTTTAATGCTGTACTCCAGGAGAATCTAAGAAGAGTCACCACCCAAGAAATGTACACACACCACTACCTTGGAAAAACAATTCAAAATGAGATCATACAGTTACTGGCAACAAAAGTCAGACAGAAGATTGTGGCAGATCTGAAGTCAGCAAGATATTACTCTGTTATTCTGGACTGCACAACTGACATCAGCCATACAGAACAAATGACTTTAATGGTGCGTTTCGTAACAATAACAGAACCTAGTGAAAATGTCCCTGCAATGGTGACTGTCAGAGAGCATTTTCTAGAATGTATTGACATTGATGATACTACAGGAGCTGGTATGACAAATGTGCTTCTTAAAAAGCTGGAAGATATGGGAATAGCGATAGCTGACATGAGAGGTCAGGGCTACGATAATGGTGCCAACATGAGAGGAAAGAACAGAGTAGTGCAGACACGGATCTGAGAGTTAAACCCTCGAGCTTTTTTTGTCCCATGCAGTTCTCATTCATTGAACTTGAGCTTCTAGTGAGGCTGCTGAATTTTTTAATGTAATTCAAAGCATCTATGTATTTTTCTCTGCATCAACTCATCGATGGCAAATTTTGAAGCAACATCTGGGAAGGTCCTCTCTGACACTGAAACCACTGAGTGCCACACGATGGGAAAGTCGAGTGGAGGCAATAAAGCCTATCAAACACCAAATTGGGAAGATAGATGATGCCATAGTTGCCATTATGGAGGATAATGCTATGACAGGAACTGTTCGTGGGAGAACAGTGTGTAGTGAGGTGGTTACCCCGCTCCTGCCCTGAAGGGCTTAAAACATCCCTGGGAGAGGGCTGTGGTAGGGGACAAGCTGAGCTGATTGGGAAAGCAGCCACAGCTGTAGCCAGTGCAATCAGGGCCCAGCTGGCCCTTATAAGAGTGCGGTGGGCCAGAAGGAAAGAGGACACACTCTCTCTAGCTCCCTAGAGAGAAGGACCTGGCTGCCTGGGAAGCTGAGGAGGGTACCTAGGGTGGAGCAGTGCTAGGGAAGGACATAGGGAGTTGGGGAGCTTCAGCCTAGTAAAGCCCTAGGCTGCAGGCCAAGTTAAGGGCCCACAAAAGGGTACTAGGGCTGCAGAAGGGCAGCCCAGGAATAGGCAGAGGCAGCTGGTCCAACCCCCCTTGCCAATGATGAGTGGTTTACGGACTGCTGTCTGCCCCAGTGAGCAGGGGCTAAATGGAGACTGGCAGTAGCCGCTGAGGCAAGGTGGGGATAGGGGGTTCCCTTAGGAGGGGAGACCCAGAGTGAGGGCGTACCACGGTGGGAAGAACCCCTGGGCAAAGGGCACTGGGGTCTGGGAGGGATACAGGGACAGCAGCAGGCGAGACATCAGCCAGCAGAGGGTGCTCCGGAGCTGGAAAAGAGCTAATTACCTGGACAACCAGCAGAAGGCGCTGCACTGGTGAGTCTCACCCCGCCACACAGTGGCAGAGGGAAACGGAAGCACCAGAAACATACATAACTTCAAATTTCTGTGTGGCTTACTGTTGCGGCATGACATACTGTTTGAAATAAATGTTGTAATCGAGAAACTCCAAGGCGTTGACCTTGGTATATCTAGAGCAATGGAACAACTGGACAAAGCAAAGTCATACCTACAGTCTTACTGGTCAGATGAGGCATTTCAAAACATTCTGAAGAGTGCACAGAAGTTGGCAGAGGAACTTCACACTGAAACTATTTTCCCACCCATTCAAGAATACAAGAGTCACCGAAGAAGAAGACATTTTGATTACGAGGCACGGGATAATCCCATAAGAGACCCCAAACAGCAATTCAAAGTTGAATTCTTTAACCAGGTGCTAGATTGTGCAATACAGTCAGTTGAAGAATGTTTCATGCAGCTCAAGGAACACACAGTATATTTGGGATGTTGTATGATATTCCCAAACTCCTCACTATACCTGAAGAAGACCTACACCAGCAATGCAGGGCACTAGAGACAGTGTTGACACATGATGACATGCACGATATTGATGCGAGTGATTTAGGTGATGAACTGAAAGCCCTTTCAAGATACTGTAGCGGGGTGGCTACCCCGCTCCTAAAATAGAAAAGGGTTAAAGTCAGTCCTGGGAGAAGGTTATGGCTGAGAACTGCGAAGCTGGACTGATTGGGGAAGTGGCCACAGCTGGGTCATGCCCCAATCAGGCCACATCTGGCCTGTATAAAAAGTCTGTGAGCCAGAAGCCAAGAAGTCTCTCTCCAGGCTGGGAGAGAGCCAGGCCTGGCTGCCTGCAGAAAGGGTACTGGGAGTGTAGCAGTGCTGGGGAGAGCCAGAGGAGCAGGGGAGGTCCAGGCTGGCAGCTCCCCTGGTCCAAGGCCCATAGAGGTACTGGGAGGCAGAGGAAGGCAGCAGGTCCCAACCCCCTTGCCTATGATGAGTGGCTTTTACACTGCAGTCTGCCCCAGGGAGCGGGGGCTTGGTGATGACTGGCAGTAGCTCAGACTGAGGCAAGGTGGGGATTAGAGGGTTGGGGGTTTCCCAGAGAGGGGAGACCCATAGAGACTGGTGGGGGTATTGCCCAGGGAAGCCCCCAGGTAAAGGCGCACCGGGGTCCTGGGAGGGACGGGGGGCCAGTGGCAGCGGGACACCGGCCTGCAGAGGGCGCTCTGAGGGCTGGAGAGCTAATTCCCTGAGACGACCAGCAGGAGGCGCCGCAGGGGTGAGTCCCACACGTTTACAGATACATTTCAGCAGGATCAACTCCAAAGGCTGTTCTGGAATATATGTGCACAAATAAGATGACCACCCTCTTTCCAAATGCTTTTGTGGCTCTGTGCATACTTCTAACACTTCCTGTAACAGTTGCCAGTGGAGAACGCAGCTTCTCCAAGCTGAAGTTAATAAAAACACATCTATGCTCCACAATGACACAGGAGAGGCTGGTCGGCCTTGCAACCATCTCAATAGAGCATGAGCTGGCCCAGACTGTGGACCTTCAGGAAGCAGTTCAAATTTTTCCAATCAAGAAGGCACGGAAAGCACCACTTTGATTATTCAAACAGATAAAAATGCCAGTGTTTACTATGCAGACAAGAAAAGTTACATTTGCTGTTCAGACGTTTGAAAGTTAAGTGTTACTTAAAATTTTTGAACAAGGCATTTTAAGTTGTTAATTCTCTTTTATTGGGGTAGGTAGCAGAGCAGTACCATGAGAGGAGTAGAACAGGAAGAAGGGAGAATTGAGACCTTTCAAAGTTTTGGCCCAAGCGAGGGGACATGGGGGCGTCATTTGAGCTCCCCGCCTCAGGTGTCAAAATGTTGTGGGCCGTCCCTGCCCCCTTCTTTCTCGTTTTCCCTTGGTCAGACCTCTCCAGGCCTGCTACAGGAAAGCACCTAAGCTTGTACTAATTTTAAGCATGTGTTTAAGTCCCATTTAAGTCACTCTGCTTTTAATTATTTTGTTTCCTTGAGCTCATACTTGGAGACTTCTTCTCCTGGGCTATTACTTTTGCACTTGGGGCTGCTCGGTAGTTTGTGGTACTTGTATTTGAGGCTGTCTTATAGTTGCTCTGGTCTTCTTTTGGGTAATTACAGTGTGTGTTACAGCCTTCTGGTCTAAGGAAAGCTGGCAACAGAGCTGCTTATTGTAATTTAATTTAAGTGGGGTTATATATAGGAGCTGTGGTGTAAATATTAAACAATTAACCTTAGTGTCAGTCTAACCTGCACGCTGGCTTGTCACTAGATTAAAAATGCTTTTGCACCTGTGCTTCCGAGTCATTTTAAAACAATGTCCTGCACCTTCAAATAAAAATATGCTTTCTTGTCAGGGTTTCCCTCCATCTGCTGATAGCAGCAGGAGTGATGGAACCGGGAGTGAGGGTGGGAGGGAGCGTGTTGACGTCCCTGCAATGGAAATATTGTGGCATCCCTGCAATAGAAATATTGTGGGGACTCAGGTAAACTTACACGTCTGGGGGGGGAGAGAGAGATAGAAGGAGGGAGGTGAGAGCAGGATGCAGAGTAGCTGGAGTGGCTGCCGTGGGGCCAGGGAGCAGGGACCCAGAGTGGCTGGAATGGGCCCAGGAGCAGGTGGGAACACTAGAAACCCTCCTTCCCATCCTGGAGCTGGCTGCCTCTCTCTTCCCCTGATGAGTCTCAGCACCGCTCCTCACTCACCCTCCTATCCCTTCCCAAGGCCTGCTGAAGTCAATGAGACTGTTTGGATCAGGCCATAGGTCAATATTCACTTTGGTGAGGATTCTCCTAAGTGCTGTTGTGGGGAATGGTGCATAGACAGCATGATTTTCCCACCCTCCCCCCAGCACTGCTCCCTTATGCCTGCCCCTGACCACAGCATGGATCCACGTACCTGTGGAGGGGCTACAATGGACGCTGGGAGAAGGGAAGCTACAAGGCCATAGAGGAAGCACTACACTGTTCTGCTTTTCTCAGCAAGAGATCCACCAAGTTTTCATCCCTTCCACCCACAAAAACAGATGGGATGATATGGCACATAATTTTCTCAGTTAAAACTAGTGGTGCAAGTAAAATCCATTTCTTACTGGTATGGGGGGGAGGGGGAGACACCAGCTAAGGGGGGCGAGGGGTATGTTTCCTCCCCATGTGACCCTCCTTTTAATTCTTCCCCCCCCTGCCCTTCCACAGAGCTGCGTCTCCATCCTCCATCTGTGTACTACAGCAGCAGGGAAAGGAGGGAGCAGAATGCCGGCAGCTCCTCCGGCGGCTGTACCACCCCCAGCCGTGCCCCACGAGCTCTGTCCTCTGGGAGGGCTGCTGCTGTACAGATGGAGGAGATGCAATTCTGTGGAAGGGCTGGGGACAGTACAGCTACTCCAGAGGAACTGCCAGCGTGGGGCTACTGCCTCCTCCCATGTCTTACTGGTACGCTGTACCGGCGATAAATATCTTGCTGGTACGGTGTACCGTACCGCTGTAATTGCACTGCTGATTAAAACAGAATCCCGCATATTAAGCAGAACTTTGGGAACATCTTGGGTGGCCTGTTTGTGATTAGAAATGAACCAGACAAGCAAATATTTCAGTTACCTTGTCCTCCCAATTCCCACACTGCCAGTTTGTTTGTGTTCCAACTGCTGTCAATCATTGGATGTTTAGATTGCATAATGTTTTGCACACTAAGTTAAACCACAGTGTAGCTCTAAATTTGCAATAGAGCAAATCGATACAAAATAACAAATCTGGGTTCTTATTCAAAGTCAAGAACAGCAGGTAAACATAGAAATCTGACAGATTTATGAGAACTGTATGTCCCAAGAATTGATGAGAAACAATTTGTGCTGTTTACGGAATATAGCATGTCTGTAGCTATCTACAAAACACCTCTGTCCTAGTGGAAAGCACACTCTAATGGTGATTGAAATCAGTGGGAGTCTTTCCATGAACTTCAGTGGGCCTGGGATCATACCTATAAAGCAAAGGGGCTGGAACTTTGGAGACTTGGATTCTATTCCTGACTTTGTCACACGGCTTCCTCTTTCAGGGTCTATTCTACAGCAGAAAAGGTTTGTTGGTATAGCTATACAAGTATCGTTATACTAAACCCTTCTAGTGTACATTCAGCATCTACCAGCAAAAATGTGATTTTACTGGTATAGCTTATACCAGTTCCCCAAACAAAATAAGGTCTTTTATACTGGTATAACTGCGCCTATACTAGGACTTTTGCCAGTATAGAAGTGTTGTAAAAAAATCATACCCCAATCAACATTATTATACCTGCAAATTATTCTAGTGTAGCCCTGATTTAAGTGTTAGTTGTTCCTTCTGTAAAATGGAGATGATGATGATATTAATCCACTGCTGAAAAGCTCTTTAACTTCTTCAGAAGGAAGATGTGGTACATGTGAAGTGCTATTATTACTCAGAGGAACTGGAATAACCTCATATTTGGAGGGACACAAAGTTTCTAACTTGTTTTGTAAATCAGGAAATAGGTGGAGTAGAACATTATGTTTTGATATGGGGCAGTACTGCTCTATGGGGCCCTGTAGCAAAGAGGCGTGGCCTCCTTCGGAGATTGACAGTGAGGGAGGGCCGGACAGCCCCTGGTGGGCGGAACCAGGAAGCAGAGGGGCGGGACAGGAACCGGAAGTATAAAAGGTGGGTGCTGTAGGGCAGTCAGGAGGCAGTTGCCAAAACAGTTGATGTGTTCTCCCACTATTGATGCAGGAGGCTGCAAAAAACTTCAGTTACCCTGAGGACTTGACCAAGCTGCCAGACCTGACCAATGCTGAAGAGCTGCTGGGATTACCGCTGGCAGTATACCCCCAGGAGATGAAGGATGAGCCTGGGGTTCAGGTACACCCTGAGGGGAGGGGAGGCAGGAGCCCAGCGATAGCCAACTGCAGTCTGGCTTCAGGGTCATCTGAAATGTGGTCAGTGTGTTGCAGTGGGATTCCCTGCTGACCCAGTGGCAGACCTCTCTGCCACTGTTAGGGCCCTGGGTTGGGACACAGTGGAGTTGTGCAGGCCTCTGTCCCCCTACCCCTGCTGACCCACCATTGGGGTGGCAGTACTCCCCCTCTTCAGGCCAAGAGGCTTTTGCTTGTCTGGCTCCCACTAGAGCCAGGACAAGAGATTGTACCTGGGTGCCTGACCTTTGGTTGGTAGGCCCTAGACTGTTTAGTACCCTGCCCTGTCTGTCCTGAACCTCTTCTATCTCACTGGTGGGATTGAGCACTGAGACTGGTAACTTCCTGCAGCTCCCATTGG
Source organism: Platysternon megacephalum (assembly GCA_003942145.1). Taxonomy (NCBI): domain Eukaryota; kingdom Metazoa; phylum Chordata; order Testudines; family Platysternidae; genus Platysternon; species Platysternon megacephalum. The sequence continues at coordinate 160,016 of QXTE01000462.1, forward strand.
CCGGGAATGGTGAACTGCAGCCACTGGGAACTGCGGGCAGCTATGCAAATGTAAACAAATGGTCTGGTGGCCTGCCAGCTGATTACCCTGACGGACCATGTGTGGCCCTCAGGTTGCCCACCACTGTCTTAGACTGCCCTTCAAGGAGGGGTGACAGCAAAGAGGTGTGGCCTCTCTCAGAGATTGACAGCCAGGGAGGGCAACACACACCTACATAGAATCATAGAATATCAGGGTTGGAAGGGACCTCAGGAGGTCATCTAGTCCAACCCCCTGCTCAAAGCAGGACCTAATCCCAACTAAATCATCACAGCCAGGGCTTTGTCAAGCCTGACCTTAAAAACCTCTAAGGAAGGAGATTCCACCACCTCCCTAGGTAACCCATTCCAGTGCTTCACCACCCTCCTAGTGAAAAAGTTTTTCCTAATATCCAATCTAAACCTCCCCCACTGCAACTTGAGACCATTACTCCTTGTTCTGTCATCTGGTACCACTGAGAACAGTCTAGATCCATCCTCTTTGGAACCCCCTTTCAGGTAGTTGAAAGCAGCTATCAAATCCCCCCTCATTCTTCTCTTCTGCAGACTAAACAATCCCAGTTCCCTCAGCCTCTCCTCATAACTCATGTGCTCCAGCCCCCTAATCATTTTTGTTGCCCTCCGCTGGACTCTTTCCAATTTTTCCACATCCTTCTTGTAGTGTGGGGCCCAAAACTGGACACAGTACTCCAGGTGAGGCCTCACCAATGTCGAATAGAGGGGAACGATCACGTCCCTCGATCTGCTGGCAATGCCCCTACTTATACAGCCCAAAATGCCGTTAGCCTTCTTGGCAACAAGGGCACACTGTTGACTCATATCCAGCTTCTCGTCCACCGTAACCCCTAGGTCCTTTTCTGCAGAACTGCTGCCTAGCCACTCGGTCCCTAGTCTGTAACAGTGCATGGGATTCTTCCGTCCTAAGTGCAGGACTCTGCACTTGTCCTTGTTGAACCTCATCAGGTTTCTTTTGGCCCAATCCTCTAATTTGTCTAGGTCCCTCTGTATCCTATCCCTACCCTCCAGCGTATCTACCACTCCTCCCAGTTTAGTGTCATCTGCAAATTTGCTGAGAGTGCAGTCCACGCCATCCTCCAGATCATTAATGAAGATATTGAACAAAACCGGCCCCAGGACCGACCCTTGGGGCACTCCGCTTGAAACCGGCTGCCAACTAGACATGGAGCCGTTGATCACTACCCGTTGAGCCCGACGATCTAGCCAGCTTTCTATCCACCTTATAGTCCATTCATCCAGCCCATACTTCTTTAACTTGCCGGCAAGAATACTGTGGGAGACCGTATCAAAAGCTTTGCTAAAGTCAAGGAATAACACATCCACTGCTTTCCCCTCATCCACAGACCCAGTTATCTCCTCATAGAAGGCAATTAGGTTAGTCAGGCATGACTTGCCCTTGGTGAATCCATGCTGACTGTTCCTGATCACTTTCGTCTCCTCTAAGTGCTTCAGAATTGATTCCTTGAGGACCTGCCCCATGATTTTTCCAGGGACTGAGGTGAGGCTGACTGGCCTGTAATTCAATGGATCCTCTTTCTTCCCTTTTTTAAAGATGAGCACTACATTAGCCTTTTTCCAGTCATCCGGGACCTCCCCCGATCGCCATGAGTTTTCAAAGATAATGGCCAATGGCTCTGCAATCACATCCGCCAACTCCTTTAGCACCCTCGGATGCCGCGCATCCGGCCCCATGGACTTGTGCTCGTCTAGTTTTTCTAAATAGTCCCGAACCACTTCTTTCTCCACAGAGGGCTGGTCACCTCCTCCCCATACTGTGCTGTCCAGTGCAGTAGTCTGGGAGCTGACCTTGTTCGTGGAGACAAAGGCAAAAAAACTCATTGAGTACATTAGTTTTTTCCACATGCCCCTTTGCACTGCTCCATCAGCACAAACAGGCCAGAAACTTGACAGAACTGGCCAGATGGGATTTCTCTTGTATAAGGGAAATCCCCAAAGAACCTACAGCTGCCACGAGGACTTCCTTCAGCCTGTGCCACCTCTGCCTCACCTGCATGCTGGGGGAGCTCTTGTGGAACACAGCTCTGCAGCACTCAGGCATTGTGTACCCTCTGTTTTAAGTCTCAGAATCCTCCCCCTCCTGCATTTTCTTACACTTTAAGAGGCAGTACTCAGAAAACAGACCCCAAGCTGCTTTCTCCACAATAAGTATGTAGTTAAAAATCCAACTGCAGGCACTAATTAAGGGTAGGGGAACTGTCCTGACCTTCCACCCAAACTCACACCTAGCCTTCCTGCCAGTTTAGAAATGTCTGGCTTCCCATTTTCATTCTTGCTTGCCTCTATACTGGGCTGCAGCGAGCACCGGAAGTGGTAATGCCTAAATGCCACCAGACCAGCTCATAAGAAGCAAAGAGTACTTGAAATCTGCTGGCAAACCATGCAGATCTTAGTGCTCCCACGCACAGGGCTGTTCCACAGTGTGCTGTTCCCTGATCTCCCCTGCTTCAGAAGCCATGGTACAAAGCTGTAGGATGGGCATTAATGCTGACTGTCTTAGCATTATCTTGCAGGTTTGCTGGGGCTGTTCTTCAGCTCGGCCCCCTCTCCCATCCAATGGTTGGTCTTTAGCCAAAACTTGTGGAGCCCCATGTGCACGATGCTCATGTTAAAAGGCATCCAGGGGCTTAGAGGAAGGGAGGGATGCTCCTTTGACACTGTATGTGAAATGACCTAAGTTGAGCTGTTTTCATCCCATCTGAGTTTAGAAGCTGGGTTAGGAAGATGATGTGGCCCAGGTTGTCTGTGCTCCTGAAAGGATTTACAATAAAAATACTGATAAAAGTCCAGTAAAGGGAAGCAGCTATTCTCCCCTCCAGAAAAGAATGCATTTTAATTATTGAAGTCGATCAATTAATTGATCTGCCCATTGTGTATTTATTCCTTTGTGGCTCCCTGAGAACAAGATTAGATACGAGAATGAGGAAGGGCTTTGTGTTACAAAAGGAGAGGGTGGTTAATTTTTGACAGCAGCCAATGAAAAAGTTATGTTTGTATAATAAAGTCACTCTCTGTGCTGTGGCTCATTCACTTGCATGTCATCACCTTTGTGAGAAGTGTCAATAAATATTACACAAGTACCTCTTTCTAAGCACAAAATTCCTACTGGGGGAATTCCCAGAGCATCCTATAAAAGGGATCCCACTGTCCTTTCTCCATCACATCTGTTTGCTGAGAAGATGAAGTGTGCAAAGTTGGCTGTGCTGCTGGTCTTTCTACAAAATGCCATTGCCTTGAATGCAGCCAGCACCATGCTCCAGAATGTGGTAAGATGCATATTATGACTTTCACAGGCTCTAATGTATTTTTTTCCTCCCGCTATTCAGGTTGCTAGGAGAATTTTTTAAAACTGAGGCAAGTTTTCAGATCTCCACTTGTTCTGTGGGCTCTCTGCATGTAGCAAGTGTAAAATATCACCTTTAACAAATGTGCTGGGACTTAATTATAAATCTGAAAACAAATTACACTGTTTTAAAAACAGCCAAATTCTGCTTTTGGTTAGGCAAATACAACACCCATTGAGCGTCTGAATAGTTTAAATGCAAAATGCAGGTTGTAATTAATTAGCTGTGGTTTGTACTTGAGACTAACTCAATCCAAAACCACAGATGCAAACACCCCTCAGCCTTTGGAGTGTTCTAGATCTGGATTTGGATCTCAGGTTCATTTGCCCAGCACTTTGAAAACACAACGCACTATATGAGTTCTAGGTGATACTATTAATGCAGTCTCTTGGTCTAATAGGCCTTGTAGTGCTGTGAACTCAGGTAGTGAACTCAGCATCTAAGGGGAGGGAATGTTTTTCACTGCAGCATCATTAAGCAGTGGCAATTCCTGGTGATAAGAATCAAGGTTGAAGTGTAAATATATAATGATAAGCTGAGGATGGGGGAATTTAGTATGTCAAATTTCTCATTATGCTCACCATTGAATAAACCATAATTTGTGCAGATATTTGTAAAATTTATGATCCTTGTAACTCTGCTGTTAATCACTATCAGCCCCCCTGTACAACACGATCAGGGGGCCAGACAAATGGCTGTATACATTACCTTTTTGACAAGCTGGCACAAAAAAATGTTTTCTCTGAATCCATTTAAACAAGTGGCCCTTTTCCTGCCATCTTCCAGTTCCTCAGCTGTCCAAATGGCTGTTTTTGGGGCTCCTTAGGAGTGGGACTGGCTGGGGGATGAGGGAGCAGGTGATGGGGATGCAGCAGCATGAGGAGCTGAACAGGTTCTTGGATGGAGTACTAGGAGGCCCTCAGGGGAAGCTGGCTAAAACTGGGGCTCCAGAGCGCTGTCAGAATGGAGTTCTGCTTCAGTGTGGCTTTGAAGTTGTGCAGCTGGGGATGACCCCTGCCAGGCGGAGCTCCTGCAGGAATGGAACATTGCTCTTGTATGGCTGACTAGCAGCTACCTCCTTGTGCAAGCCCCTTCCTGCCCCACACACCTTTAGTTTAATCACCCCATTTGATGCAGTTTATCAAATGGTTTTGCAAGCACTGGAGATTGCCATGGTTCCCATTTGGTGGAGCTCGGCTGTGTACGTTGGTGGGCTGCGTCCCTGCAGTATAGTGTCTTGTGCAGTACATGGGACCTTGATTACTCTAGACTCCCAGGGATGAATGTTAAGATTCAAGAGTGACATCCAATCTTGCCAATGCTACGGAGGGGTAGGACCTGAAACCTTATTCCATAAGATGGCAGTGAGATGGTATATATTACTTTAATATGAATGCACATTGTTTTGGACAGACTGAGCATCTGCAGCCTTTCATTGATCACACGTAGCTTTTTTCAAAGGAAGGACTCCATGAAACAGCATTGTACCAAAATAAACATTAACTGTCTCAGCAGTCAGTCGGAAATCCCAACCAACTTTAGAGCTGCTGGAGATGGCTCTCTTAACAAAATCAAAGTTTCAGAATACTGAGGAATCTGGACTGCTGTTTGGATGTTGGGAGCGGGAGAGGGGGTCATGATTTAAATAGGGATGGGACACATAGTGAGTTGCACTGTAACAGGTGTTTTTGTTTCCTTTCCAGCCTACACCTCTTCCTCCCCTGGTGGAATAGACACTCTTATAATAATAATCTTTAAAAGTAGTTTGGTGGGTTTTTGATAGTTTAAATCCACTTTTTAAAAAAGTTCTTTATTTAATAAATTAAGATCTAGATAAAGGGCGGTTTGTAATCTGTATCTGGGATAAAAAAGTACCACAAAGTACCAGGCTAGCACAAATGGGGGCCTTATCAAAGGTAAGTACAATAACCATATTTGTCTGTTCATTGGATATTTTCCTCTGCTCCTTTTCTCACCGTTCCTGCTGAGCAGAATGCAGATCCAGTGATGTGGGGAGTCTGAGGGTGACCATTTCAAAAGCACCTAAGGGACTTAGGTGCCCAAGGCCCATTTTTAATAGTGACCTAGGCCCAGATTTTTAAGAGCTATTTCAGTGTTGCTGCACTCAGTGTTGTAATGCCGAACCGAGTTAGGTGTCAATTCCCTTTTCAAAAGGTTTTAGGCATATAGGAGCTCAAATATAGGGGTTGTGTTAATCCAATAAAAAGCACTGTGTGTGGAACAGAAGCCTATTTATCTCACTTTATTAGAAGTGGACAAATTTAGTCATGGTTCAAAACACTCATAAAAACAACATTCTACAGCCAATATTCTATTATTTTTAACTCGAGCTGCCCCAAGTAAAAAAACTTGTTTATACCCCTGTGCACTGATGGAGAGAGCAGTGATGCCTGGCCATGACTCCACTCGGTACCCGGCAGTAGCAGGCATACCAGTACTGTAGGTTGGGGGAGCATTTTTAAGTCTTCAGCTCTCACGTGCATGTGGTTGAGTATACAACCTGTTTACCAGGGCTGGCTGAAAAATATCAAATGACACATTCCCAGTGGGAAAAATAGGGTTTAGTCAAAATCAAAATTTTCCATGAAAATTGGTCTAATTTCTGTGGCTTCTTCCATCAGTGAAGTACAAACAAAACTTTGTAAAGTGCTTTGAAATTAATGGACTAAAATAACTAACTGGCCCTGTTGCAAAGACCATTAAAAACAATGACTCCCTATAAGATTTAATATTTCCTGCTCTGCCATTTACTGACTCACTGTCTGATCGTAGAAAAATCACTTAACTTTCCTGTACCTCCATTTTTCCAGTTTTAAAATGGTTATAGTATTTAACTACCTCTATAGGGGTGTGGTGAAGTTTAATGCATTGATATAGGAAAATACTTTGAGTTCACTGGAAGAAATTATTACAACTTAGTAAATGCTTTCAGGGTCAATATTATTATCACAGCTTAACTTTTCCCCTGCTTGGGGACTGTCAGTCCTTTGCTGTTGATTCCTAGTAGCATATTGACAATTTATTTGCTTTCTGAAACAAACTTGTTCTTACAGCCATTTGCCAATGTGACCGGCTCTTTGAATGACAATGGAGTGTGCCAATGCTCAGTGTACCTGCCAGACACCGTGTTTCCTGTGCAGAAGGTCGAGATCCTGGAAATCACAGCCCAAATGCTTTCTGAGAAATTTGAAAAAGAACTTACTAAAGTAAGGATTTTTGGTTTCTTTTTAAAAAACTGACCAGTCCTATTTTTTAGTGAACGTGAAACAGCCCAGCAGTCAGAACCTTGCAGGGCCTGTCTTCCAAGCAACTGCAGTGAGGGGCATGTAAAAATCACAAGGAAAAGGGTGATTAAACATAAAATGTTCAATATTGTAGCATGCAAGCAGAGCCTTATAACAACATGAGTTTCGAGTATCCTCAGGCCTCATTCCTGGGCCTATAGGCACATGGTGTTCTTTGAGGGATGGAGGAAGGGCTATGCTATTCTTTATGAACCATGGAACAGTCTTCTTGGCTTGTAATTGCTATATACAGTTAGAGGAAGCCATGATGTAACCAGCATATGGGAGGGAATGAGGGAAAAGAGCAAATGTCAGCTCAGCCCAAAAATCCACCACCTGACTCCCTCCATTCCCTTAACAGTAAAAAAAAATCAATTATTCTGTCAACATCTGATGCTCTAGCAATGACTACTGCATTATGCATTTTAGTTAAAGACCAACTCCTTACCCTTACACTACTTTCCTTCCTTGTTACAGGGATTCAGGTCTATTCTCTCCCCTCCCCACCCCCACCCCACCAAGAAAAAACAGGCAAAACTAGGGGACTACTGTGGTTTCTCGAGAGAAGGAGAACCTGCATTTGATTTTTGCTGGTAGATGAATATTCAGGGTTTAAATTAGGTGTCCAGGAGAAAGTGTTGGACTTCTCCAGGAGCCAGACATCTTAAGAAATGAAGTGTCCTTGAATTCATCAGTAGAAAAGGCACATCAGTAAATTATAAATTCTAACCATAAATAACTCTCTTCTTATCTGTTCTTGATTATACTAGAAGTGCTGCATAAAAACACAAAATGGGGGGTGGGGGTGGGGGGAATCCTATAGAAAGTCTTTTCAGTTAAAATAATTCGCTTTGAAATAACTAGAGCTAACAATGACACACATTCAGTTGTCAGTAAAGATATGATGGGCAACTTGACTGATCACTTTAGGACAGTGGTTCTCAAACTATTGTACTGGTGACCCCTTTCACATAGCAAGCCTCTGAATGCAACCCCCCCCCCAAATTAAAAACACTTGTTTATATGTTTAACACCATTATAAATGCTGGAGGCAAAGCAGGATTTGGGGTGGAGGCAGTAGCGGCGCCAGCTTTGCTGGCGCCCTAGGCGGCGGAAGGTCCCGCCCCCGAAATCCCGCCCCCAACAGCGGCGGCGGAAGGTCCCGCCCCCAAATTTTTACGGGCGGCGGGGGCGCAGGCGCCCCCAAAATAGCAGCGCCCTAGGCGACCGCCTAGGTCGCCTAATGGAAGCGCCGGCCCTGGGTGGAGGCTGACAGCTTGTGATGCCCTATGTTATAACCTCATGACCCCCTGAGGGGTCCCAACCCCCAGTTTGAGAACCCCTGCTTTAGAAGGAATGTGGAACTTGACATTAATGATCCATGAAAACACTAGGTATTTAAGGGCCCCAAAGTGCTCCATTGTGGTCAATAATGTGCCACCACTGGTAGTTAGTACCGATGGTAAATGTTGGGATATTGAAAGTCTTTTTCCTGAGTGTCTGGATGGAGAATCTTGCCCGCATGCTCGGGGTTCAGCTGATCGCCATATTTGGGGTCGGGAAGGAATTTTCCTCCAGGGTAGATTGGCAGAGGCCCTGGAGGTTTTTCGCCTTCCTCCGCAGCATGGGGCAGGGGTCGCTTGCTAGAGGATTATCTGCTGCTTGAAGTCGTTAAATCATGATTTGGGGACTTCAACAGCTGAGTCAAGGGTGAGAGTTATTTCAGGAGTGGGTGGGTCAACTCTTGTGGCCTGCATCATGCAGGAGGTCAGACTAGATGATCATAATGGTCCCTTCTGATCTTAAGTTCTATGATTCTATGANAGCCCAGACTTATCTTTATACATTATGGAGTGAGTCTACTGAACTACTATAAAATTTGAAAAAACTAGGCAAATCATAAACACTTGGATTTTGGTTTTGAGTCCGAGAACCACTTTACAAGGAGGGTTGGAATAACAGACAGATTCTCACTAATTTAAATGGATGTAGCTCCATGGAAGTTAGTTTCCACCTTGCCCATTTACACTAGCTGAGGATCTGACCCAAATGCCATAACTGCATTTCACCATCCCCTTGTGGTTGGGTTCAATCTTGCTGTACATGCTTAGTGAAAACTCCATTTGACACTAATGGGAAATATTCCTGAGTAAGAAGTGCAGGATCCAGCCCTTTAAGAGGTGCTAGACATGTATTATAAGCCAGATATACAACCTGATTGAATCTCTAAGCTTTTGCCTGATTGTAGGCTGCTGATTCAACAAGCAAGGGGGGGTGGCTCTTATAAAATCAGCAGGAAATGAATTTCACAGACAGATATTCTGATATTCCAAATCAGTAAACTGTAGGCTGAAAATATTGGAGTAACTTTTTCATCTGTAATTTGAAACTTTACCAGAATAAAATTAACCTGTTCGACTAATGCAGGCATCAGCTCTTCCCAGCAGTGGAGAGGAGTATGGCTCTTTGTGCACCTCATTAGAAGGGAAGAATAGCAACTTAACCACAAGGGGAGAATGTGCCTTTCAGTGCTTTGACCACAATGCCCAGAACATGCTCATGCAACAAAAACAGGAAGAGCAAACACACCTGCCCAACAGATGAAAACTATATTCAAGGCAGATTATTCTGTTGGAAATAGTCCTCTTGATCTCTGGTTGGGTTATGATATGCAGGTGGCATGCTCACCATGTGATCATGGAGGTCAGACTTGCCTGTGGCCAATGCACTTGCACATGTGACTTCTCAGAATTGCTTGCTCATGTCATTTATATCCCCCTTTCCCTTCCTCTCTATCCTCTTTCATTCTATGCCTTCCTTCTGCTTCCTCATTCTTTCACTCCTTCCCTCCAGCTGCATGCTGGAGGAGTGTCTGCTTACATGCCAAGAAACCTGTGTTGATAAATACCAGTTTCAGGTAACTGCCACAATAAATGAACATTACAGATTTTCTCCCTGCCCTTTTCAGGCCCTTAGTGTGACAATGCTTGCAAAGCAGGAAAAACTAGATAGGAATTATTCTTAATCATGCCTAAAATGGCTGAATTTTATATTTCTTTAAGGGTGACATTCACACCTCTGCAGAGGTCCAGCACAAGGCTTATGCACTGCTCAAACCCCACTGCAAAATGTATCCCAAAATGTAGTTTATGTACTAGATTTCTGAGATGGTATGCTGGCCTGTTAGAGGGGAGCAGATAGTTTCAACTGAGTCCCCCACAGGTAGATACAGTCACAAGCTATTAAGGCAAAATGGGTCTAACTGTCAAGCAATAGAGCAGCCATCTGGGGGGCGGAGAGGGGAATTCTCCTAGATGGCCTGGCTGGCCAACTGCGGAAAAACAGTCTGAGGCAGAAGGAAGACTGGGCCTTGTCGCACACTCCAAATAGGGCTTATGTAGTGCCTCTGCCTTGTGCTGGCCCTCTGCATTTTGCCCAAATTGAAAAAAACAGATCAAGACATCTGAGAGAACCAAAACTCCTGGGCTCAGGCCTGAAGCGCTTATGAGAGTAGCCCTTACTTATGCAGATAGTCCACTGATTTCAACGGATTGCAGATTTGGCATATCTTTGACAACTCTTCTTTTAAAGCATTTGTTTTCTTTAAGTATGCTAATATTATTAGCAGCGGGATAGATACCCACATTTGTGCCTGTGGTATAGGTAATTGCACACATCAATACTTTTTCTCTATATGCTTGCCAACTTTGTGCTCAGCAGTTTGCAAATGCATTTTTGTGCATGTGGTGGGTTCGTGTGCAAATTTTACATGCACAGTTTAGACACCAACCTTTAAACATCTTCTCCACAGAGAAGTTTACTGGGGAAATCTCCCAGCTCTCAGTGGATTTCTGTGATTAGTCAGGCACTCAGAATCCATCTAAATCCTCTCTTCCAAGAAGATGGATCTTGCTCTATGGCCTGGTCCATGTTGGGGGTGGAGGTAGGGGATTTAGACATACCTATGGTCGATAGCCAAACAGTTTTCTGCATATATGGATATAAATTTAAACAGACACTGAGTTTTGATTCCCAAATACAATAAGTTTAATTATTCCTTAGTTTGAATTTACACAGGACTAAGATTATGAGATCCAGATCCTCAATTGGTGTAAATGAGTGTAGATCCATTGGAATCTATGGACCCATGCCAATTTACACCAGCTCAGGACCCATGGATGTTTGCGTTGGAAGATCAGATTGGTTTATAATGGATAATCTCTGGAGATGACATAATTAGCACAAAAAATCCAAAAGAATGTAATTTCTATGCAGGATCCTCTCTCAAATTATGTATTACTGATTAAGGAAGTTAAAGTCCAAAACAAGCGATAGGATTGCATTATTTTTTGGCGTATTGCATCCATGTCAGTGATGTGAAATACATGTTACACATCTGCTTTTTGGGTTTGACATGGCATTTCCAATTTGGTATGACCTAGCCTGAATATCACAAAACAGCAACAAAGAATCTGGAGGTCACTCTTCACTTAACTGACATACATGCCTGTGACGGTGCTGCCCGTGGGAGCCAGCCGAGGTCACTCAATCAGGGTGAACTGCAAACAAAACGGGGCAGACAAACCCCAAACGCTGGTGGATATTCCAATACTTAGATTTTCCAAGCCAGCACAAAACAACTTCTATATTACCGTACAGGTTACTCAGAAGTCCAAACAACGCAGTTCCCTTAAAGTAACCAGCCTCAGGCCTCCGTCCAGACACACCTGTCAGATATGATGATGATTACTGAGAATCTTATCTCATCATATAAAAGAAAAGGTTCTTCCAATCCCAAAGGATCAGCCACATACCCAGGTTCAATTATAACTTAGATCTTACCCAAAATACACGCTATAGCCAATTCTTATTAACTAAGCTAAAATTTATTAAAAAAGAAAAGAGAGAGAGTGTTGGTTAAAAGGTCAATATACAGACAGACTTGAATTCAATTCTTGAGGTTCAGATACATAGCAGAGGTGAGCTTGTAGTTGCCAAAAGTCCTTTTAGAAATAGTCCATAGGTTATAGTCCAATGTCCATATTCAGGGTGGCTCCAGTCAAAGACTGGGGATCTCAATCCTTATGGCTTAAGGTTCC